>JAJEJO010005772.1:0-12614 GCA_020662805.1 Glaucomys volans | reverse complement strand
TGTAGGAACCACCACACATGGCATCTTCCTGATTTTTCAAAGGCAGAAAATGTTTGCAGGGGCAATATACCCTGGAATCAAGAACCCTGTCTTCCAGTCCTGGCTGTGCTGGGAGAAGTTGGGCTAATTGTTTCTAAAATATGGAACCATGTTTAGAATAACACACTCACATGCGGCCATGCGGGGATTTCAGAGGGCAGCCAAGTTCTTTCATACCTGGGGATTTTGTGGTTCCATGCAGGCATTCAGCCTTCAGAAGTTCTTTCCGTTCCTTTCTTAAGATGAATTCTCAGAGGAATGCAGGACTCTGGAAAGGGTGTATGTCCCTAGAGAAGTAGCAATTACTAGACAGAGGCCTCAGCTGTTCCTTGGGGCTCTGCAGGGCCAGGACCAGAGAGCCAGAGCATTTCCCAAGTTTCTAGGGCTCTGCACCAGATAAGAAATTCCCTTGCATTTAGATGACTGGAGCCTGTGGCAGGCAGCCCACTCAGGCTGAGGTTAGATGAGCCCCAAGGAGCAGGGAGGATGCATAACTTCCCCTGGCCCATCTGCTATCTCCCTTGCCCCCAGGTGTGCTGGCATGTGAAGAAGGGGACGTTCTCCTGCTGAACCGACAGCCCACCCTGCACAGGCCCTCCATTCAGGCCCTCCATGTCCGCGTCCTGCCGGGGAGAAAGTCCATGGGCTCCACTAGGCAACTGCAAGGCCTACAATGCTGACTTCAACCGGCACAAGATAAACGCCCACTTCCCCTAGAGTGAGCTGGGCCAGGCCGAGGCCCATGTCCTGGCCTGCACTGATCAACAGTACCTCGTTCCCAAGGATTGGACTGACCTCAAGGTCCTTCCACAGTCACTGCCAACAAGATGTGGCACTTTGAACCTGGGCTCTGTGGGCAGCTCCAGGGTAGGGACACATAGAACATGGGTTCCTGGGTTCTTCCAGGTGGGTTTTCAGCCCTCCAGTTGTCTAAAGGTAGGGAAAGGGTGTTTTGCTGGGTCTTAAAACATAAGTCAGGAGAGAAACAGATTTCTAAATGTCTAGCCATCCCAGAAAGTTAAGTTTAGTAACTGCTTGGTGTGTCTTTTGTAACACAGACTTGTCTGGATTCTGCAACTTACTGGCCCCTGACAGGCATGGGCATCTGAAATATGGTGGCACAGATGACTTAGACCCTTTGAGTTCTGACAAGCATGAGTTTTACCAGGTGACTTCACCCCAAGGGACTGGGTGAGGTCCTCTGGAGCCCTTGAGGTCATCTTCTCTTTGAATGTCTTCCTGCTCTTCAAGTGCAGTCCCCTGGAGTCACAGCTATCCAAACAGACATAGGAAGAAGGTGACCTCACCTGGCCAGGTCGCTGGCTCACTCCAAGGTCCAGGAGTGCTCATGGGAGGGCCGAGGAGATGGGCTGGGATGCAGGAGAATGGGTGGGCTTCTCCACCTGTGGAGAGGTCTGAGGAGTCGTCAAGTATAAGCCACTGAGGTTGCAGCAATTCCCAGTTATGCATCACTGATTTGGGTTTTGGTGGGATTTGAAAGAACTGGGAGGACTGATACAAACCACAGTACTGCCACCTGCCTTCCAGGGCAGCACAGCAGAGCACATGGTGGCCTCTCCCTTCACCTCCCACAGTCCCTAGGACAGTTGGTGTGACTCGCCCTAGGACCCCAGGCTGAGGAGTGCCAGGGAGCCTGGGCTGCTCACGGATGCTCATATTCTTGGGCACCCGCACTGTGGGAACTGCTCCTCCTACGGTCAGGTCGGGGTGGGAGGGTAAGAATAATAACAGAGTGAGACAGACATCATTGCCCTCTGTACATGTATGAATGCACAGATGGTGTGACTCTACTTTGTGTGCAACCAGAGAAACAATAAACATTGATACTTATTAATAGTTGTTTTAGTATTCAATACTTTAAGCAATAGGAAAATTATGAGATTGAAGAGAATAAAATTTTAAACTGGGCATTGTGGCACACACTGGTAATTGCAGTGAGTGGGGAAGCTGAATCAGGAGTATAGCAAGTTAAAGAACAGCCTTAGCAGTTTAGTGAGGACTGAACCAAGTTAGTGAGACCCTGTCTCACAATAAAAAATAAAAAGAACTGGGGATGTGACTTAGCAGTTAAAAGCCTCTGGGTTCAATCTCCTGTACAAAATAAATAAATAAATAAATAATAAAATTTTACTTCTTTAAATAATTTTCTCCCTTTTTACTTTCTCTGATTAAAGAAAAACTTCAGACAAAATATATTTAATAATATTTAATTGAGAAAAGAATAATTCATAAATTAAGCAGCATTCAAAACTGGAAGTGGTTTAAAGCACCTACCCAGCAGAATGAGTGGGGAAGTTTTATATGTTGAGTATGAAAAGAAAGGAGAGAAATCACCTGATTGGCTATAGCTAGGTGTTTGTTTTATTTAGCATAGTGTGATGGGAGCTCCCTAGTTTTGTAACAAAGCAGCTGGTTTGCTGTTTATAATTGACTGATAAAAAGGTTTGTTTTTTGTGTTTTTTTTTTTGGCTTTTTTTTAAAGGCAGTTACAAAAAATGCTTCCAAGTTAAATTTTATTTTCTCGGGGTACACAGACAACCTCAGGCTAGTGGTGTCCTTATTTGCATTAACAACTCTATATTCCCAACATAAATCTTTGGATTTTATATTTTTGTAAGCTATCCTGCTAACAGATAATGCTAAAGACCAGCTTTGCACAAAGAGAAACATTTTTATTTTTTGGTTTTTTGTTTTCTTTTGGTTTGATTTGAGGTGCTGGGGATTGAACCCCGGGCCTTGTGCTTGCAAGGAAAGCACTTTAACCAACTGAGCTATATCTCCAGCCCTATATTATATTTTGATTAGTGAGATTGTTTAATATTCACTTATTTTAATATTGAATATTTTATTCGTTCATTGTAATAAAGTGGGTTATAGTATGAAAGTTTATAGATTCCTACTGTTTACTAGTATCATGAAATAATTTTAGTGTATTTTTACTTTGTTCAATTTTGTTCATTTGCAAAATGATCCATGAATTTAAAACAACCTACAAAACAAAATGCAAATTCTTTTAGTATAAGCCAACACTACAAGACATTTGGAATTTTCAGGCAAGCTAAGTCTTATTCCTAACCTATACTAACATTAGTCACCTGTTTTCTAGCATCCAAGGAAGAATTTCTTTCTTGATACAAAGCATTTCTTCCAATTTATACCATATTGTACCACCAACTTATTCAAGAGGTGGTTATTATTCTCAAACTTGAAAAGACATCAGTCAAGGATCATTGTTGTTGTGTCATCCTTGAGTGTGACAGAATTCTGCCTGAACTACAGGAAATTAGTTAAAAATCTTTGCTAAAAAAATGAGTTAAAACCATGTTAAAACTGTGAAGAATTGCATGAGTCTATAAATCTAGTACTGCTTTGTAAGTGACTTCAAGTAGAACATTTTAAAGGGTGACAAGTGAAATCAGTCTTTTCAATATAGGCAATTTTTCAATGTCCAACTTAACTTTAATGGCTTAATGTAATGAAAATGTCATACTAGATTTATCAACTTTGGAAATTACCTTGAGGTTTATTTATTTTAGGTTAATCATTGTTATTTTAAGTATGGTTTAACATTCCATGCATCTGTTGTCTTGTAACCCAGACTGTGAATTAAAGACTGACTCAAGTGAATAGCAGAGAGCAATGACTAATGAAAAGGCTTTATGGCAAATGTGGAGAGTTTGCCTTCATCACTTTCTGCCTACCTTTTGCCATCATACCTGCAAAGCTATGCTGGGGCCATGATGTGACAGCTTTGGGAAGAGATTCACCCTGGCATGGGCATCTGTGCCCAGGCTGCCAAGTCCTTTTTGTGGTATTTGGCAGTGTTGAATACTTGTTCTTATCTTACATCCATGGCTGGTAGTGTGATGTAAGGCCAGAGGGGTGCCGGCAGTAAGAAGGAAAACTGCAAGAATGGGCTCCTAATTGGAAAAAGTTATGCTCCGTGTATGTATACTATTTCAAAAATATACTCTACTGTCATGTATATCTAAGAGAAACAAATAAAAAATAAAAGTAAATAAATGGAAGACCTATAGAGCTGGGGAAAGGGACTAGGGGAACAGAAGAAAGCATGGAAAGAGTAAGTACTGGGAATTGAAATGAAGTAAAGTATGTTGTATGTATTTATAAAACTGTCACAATTACCAAACTATTATTTATAACTTGAATGCACTAAGAAACGAATGAACAAAAATAGGTTCAGAATTTATCATATTATTAAAAATCATTGAAATTGATTAGTACATTTAAGTAAAAAGTTCTAAATTTATTATAAGATCTTCAAGTTTGTAAATGTCTGTCAAATATGTATTCTTTCTACAATAAATTATATAAATAAACTGTTTAAAATATATTTAAATAAGAGACTGCACAAAGTAAAGAAAATGTCATTAAGAAAAATTAAAAATAAAATGACATATTAAAAAGCAAAAAAGTCAGGCAAGGTAAGGCATTCCTCTAATTCCAGAAATTCAGGACACTGAGTCAGGAGGATCACAAGTTCCATGCCAGGCTCAGCACCTCAGTGAGACCCTGTCTCAAGATAAAAATGGCTTGGGTTGTGTCTCAGTAGTAAAGTCCTCTTGGGTTCAATATGCAGTAATTGATCAATAAATGTAAAATAAATATCAATGAAAAGGAAGTCTTTCCTAAGCATTACACTACGCCACCATATTCCACAGTAAATCATGGACTGATGAAAGATGTAAAATGGGAAGCTAAAATAGAAGAAAAGAAAACTAAAACCTAAAGCTGATCCAAAGGGAAGGGGCAGGGGGCATGGAAAAATGCATTTTATTTTATCTGGAGAATGCACAGGCTTCTCAAAAATTTGTGCCTCTGTTACTGCATGAGCTAACCTCCCCTAGAGCCACACAGGGAACCAGAGGAATGGGGGGGGTACAAATGGAGAAATATGAGATTTTGAGACATACGTTAAGGGAGTTTCCTTAGAGACCAGACATTCAGCATCCTGATGTTCCAGTCTACCTAAAAGCCAGTCATCAGCCTCTGGCATCTGGAAGGCTGCAGAGCAGTACCCTGGCCACATTCTGACCCTGAGCCATTTTCTGGAGCCTCCTTGCAGTGTCCTCATCCTTCACTGAGGTAAATAACTGCAACTTGGAAAGGGTGCCCCTGTCTGGGGGGGGCGGTATTCTCAGTGGCACAGCGACAGCTCACCTGGCAGTCTCATTCTTGCCTGTGGGTCACAACCCTGTCTCTGGTAGGGCACTTCCTGGCATAGAACAGGGCATGCAACATGGTTGAAATCTCAGGCCATGACTCTGGGCTGCCTAGGACTCTAGGACCCAGGGACTCCAAAGGAGAGAATGACCCCAGTGCAGCTCCAAAAGAGTGAGCCCAACTAGCACTCTACCCTATCTAAACTGCAGAGCAGCCCCTGGAGTCTACTGGGTCCTGGGGACCCCTGGTGTCCAGCCATGAATGTTGGGTGCAGCAGGGTGGTGTTGGAGGTACTGAATCTGCATGCCACCAGACTGTCCTACCAGAAGCTCAGGCAGGTCTTGTCCTTGCACCATGTTCAGTAAGTTTTGGACTAGCTCTAGGAGGCTTGGACTTCATCCATCTGTGCCTCTGCTGCTGCTGCCAATAGGGTGATCTCCTGGACCTGGAGGCACCCATTTTCACTTCAGCTTTCAGTGCCACCTCCAAAACTGCATGTCGTACTCTTCCACCTAAGACTGGGCAGAAGAGCCAGGACTTGACATGGTGAAGGTGGTGGATCTTCCTGGAGCCCACCCCCGCTGGCCAGTACATTCTATGCTCTATGGAGTTCTGTTTCTTGGTGTTGCTCGGCAACGAATATTTAACCATTGGCCCTAGGAGCCCTGTTAGGTGCTGCAGCGATTAGGGGCAGCGATTTGGTTGGGAGAATTGACTGGGAGGCGGATGTAGCCCCACCAGGTGAAGGGGTGTACAAGGCTTCCTGATGAACTCGGCCTGGAGGAAATTCCAAGCGGACAGGAAGATTCGCAGATTCCACCACGCCGCTACGAGTGGCAATATATCTAGAGTAAAATATTTTATAGCTCAGGGAGGTCATGTTGATGACACTGACAAGAAAAACAGGTATGGGGTCTGGGAGGTCAGGGGCTGAAGGGAAGGGTCCATCCCTTTGAGAAGCATGGCTGATGGGGCTGCACCACTCAGGCTGTGCTCTCGGGGGTAGGAACAGAAGGGAGACCAGCTTTCCTTTCACCAGGATCCTTGACTTTCACACCCCCATGGAGGCCTCTGTATGGGGTCCTGCAGACCTTGGAGGTCTAGCAGCCAGGCCCTCTTAAGGAGCAGTAAAACAAAAACAAAACTTCAGCTGGTTTCCCAGCCACATATCATTTCCTTTTTGACTGTTTAACAGTTAAGTATACCCGGCAGTTTAATGTTAATGTACATTTTCAAAAGTATGTTATATACATTGTAGAAAAGTGCATCATGACAAAAACTTTGCTCATAATATAGCAACATGAGGGCTAGAAAGGAATTTTTCAAGTATAATCCACTATGTGTTGTCTACTGAGAGACCTTACAGGAACTCTTTGAATTGAGAGCATGGCTCCACGTTTCTTCTTCTTCGTGTACAATGTTACTGTGAAAGTTACAAAAGAAGAAGAAAAAGCTTATTTCTCAAATGCTGAACTCACTATTTAATCAAATTCTGAAGGATAAGTTGGTGTCGTGTTGATCAGCCAACCATCTTCGTAGCAAGACTTGTTGAAGTGCCCTGAACTTTTTCTACAAATGCTTCCTTAAGTTCCTTTTCAAGAGAGTAGAGAATAAAGTTCACTGGCAGATTTCCCACTTTCGAAAACACCAAACACATGATACTTTTCCAGTTTTGTCACCACTTTGGGAGACTACACTGAAAAATAATCTGCCAGAGACTTTTTGCACAAAATCACTCTTTCCCTCTGTTACAATCCATTTTCCTATAATTATACTTTACTGTTTATCTGTTTATTTAAGCAGGGAGAGCAGAGCATTAGTCCACAGCATCCAGGACGTACAGACTTTCAGTCCCCAGGGCCAAAGGAACAGCAAAGGAAAGGTTCCCAGTCTGCACAGGGTGCCTGCCACTGCCCTAATGTCCCTTGCCCTGCTGCGTTCCCAAGGGACTAAGGCCTGGGCCCTGGTGGTGGTGGTTGTGAAAGAGAATACTCCTTGTCCCCAAAGTGTAAGCTCTTTCCATGGTTAGCAATTTTGCAAGAATTAAAGAAATAAATACATTAAAATATCAAAGTTATAAGATTTTGAGTCCCACATTCATGCCATTTTAAGATCATGGTAACACTATGAAAATGTTTGTAATGAATGAAGACTTGCCAATATGGGTATCGAAGAACATAAACTTTCACAAACTACTTGTTTTCCAACAGCCAAAAGATAACTAGAACAGGATAAAATAAAAATAGACAAATATATGGAAGACTATTTAGTATACTAGAATTGGTGGGTAGAGATGTATACATTTTTAAGTGTTGCACAGAACTTACTATCAAATCATCTGTTTGAGGAGTGTTACGCAGCTTACCTTAAGCAGCAAAGTACAACTGCTCTGGCATCCTCAGAACTTTGTAGCTGAGAAGTGTATTTCATTTACTGTTAGAATTAAATTTCTTCTCTTACCAGGCGCACAAATATTTTTTCCTATATCCATAAATCACTTGAGCATCTTCAAAAGAGTACTTTGTCTGATTTAAATCAGTCTGGCTTTAGCAAGCTAAAGGGCATGCATCCAATCACCAGCACCAAACTTAAACAAATTTAAAAAAGATATTAAAGAGGTAGAAATAAAGGAAGTCTTCTTTTCACTTTTCCTTTCTTAGGACAGTCCTTGCCAATATAAAATGTATAAAGAGAAATTTGTCTTTTCTTCTAGTACATTTCTGTGTAGAAGTGAAAGAAAACTTTCATCTGTGCTTACAGATATTACATATAAATTTTTATATGTAGGATTTGTTACATATTGTAATTGAAGATTAATTCTGCTTTAGTGACATGCTGACCAAGGAGAAGAGAGCAAGTATAAAAAATTATTACTACTGCCAAAGTATTTCTTTACTTCATAAGTTTTGCTTTAAAAACTGAACTGAAGGAATACTTATGTGTTCTTTTATTCTATTCATTTTTACCCATACACCAAATATTTAGGAAGAAATTAACAATGTCTCTTAAACCTCTTCCCTATAAAGTTTATGTTTACTTGATCAGAAATTTGAAACTAAAGAAATAGGACTCAACTTTAAGTAAAAAATTGCCTCCTGCATTTCACACAGAAGCACTTCTGGAGGTAGGAAATTGTAAACTGCCTGTTTTAAAAATTAGGACACTGATAAATATTGAACATTGGAAATACCTGATTTACATATATCCTATAAATAGGATATATTTAATATTGTAATAAAGTGAGCCATGCTAATTTATTTGAGTCCTACATTTCCTATGGCTCTAAGCTATTGGAAAAAAAAGAAAAGCAAGGATTATTATGTTTTAATTTTGGTCCTTTATTGTTTTGTCATTCATCTCGCTTTATCATAATTTTAAGAACAAATATTAATTTAAATGCCACCTGTATGACTGGAACCACTATATACGTCTTGTTTTTACTACATTTCACTTAAGGTAAGGCACTGTGGATTATATGATGGTCCTTTATTTCATGTCTGAATAAAAAAATTGAATGCTCCCAATTATACTTGTAATGTAGCCTAAATTTTAGTGCATTCCAATGTCAGTGATGTTAAAATGATAGAAAAAAGAGCATCTAAGCCTCACCGAAATACATAGTCCTTAAAAGGTATCTGTGAAATCACTGTAATAGTGCTGGTTTATTAATTGCAATGCTGTTGATTCATAGTAATAGTAATGGTTACAATAGCCAACACGCTAACAGGTATTGAACTGATGCTGGTTGTAGAAACTGTTCATTCATTTTGCATAGAGTCCCATTTAAGCATCACAGTAGTATCCTGGGAGGTAACTACTACCTTTATTTCTTATTTTATTGATAATGAAATTGAGGGATAGGAGGGCTAACTAGTGAGTGACAGAGGTTAAAGTAGATTTCAAGGAATGTTGAACTCGATTCAAGGGCCATGCTCTTTATAGGTAAGTGTGATGTTCTGGGCTCAGAATGTGGTTCAGTGGTAAAGCCCTTACCTAGGAGACTCCAGACTTTGGGATCCATCCCCGGCACCCCAAAAACAAAATCAACAAAAATAAAAGATCAATGGGAACAGGACCAGTTGCTCGTGCTTATAATTCTAGTGATTTGGGAGATTGAGGCAGAAACATTGCAAGTTCAATGCGAGCCTGGGCAACTTAGTGAGACCCTGCCTCAAATGAAAAATAACAATGATAAAAAGTTCTAAGGATATGACTCTTGGATTAAGTGCCCCTTGGATTAAGTGCCCCGAGCTCAATCCCTAGAAGTACCATAAATGAAAGGCAAAAGAAAAAGTCAATAGAATAGGCTGCTCATTCATTAATTTAGTACATAATAAGAGCTGGTAAACTTTGTACTCTCCTCAGAAGATAGTGAAGAATTGCCTGCTGTTTAATGTTTACAATTGCATAACTAATTGTAGATTTTGAGAGGGTATTTTATGAACTCCTAACAAAGCCTTTTCCTTTCACAGGACTGCTCTACATCATGCCTGTGCATTTGGCCAAGCAGGAATGGTGGCTTTTCTAATATCAAGAAAATGTAATATTGACATCACTGATCATGAGGGAAACACGCCATTAATGAAGGTAGATGTAATGAAAGGTTTCTGTAGGGCCAAATTTGATTGAATTGCTTAGGAGAAAAATTGATTAATTCAATTTGAAGGTGACTAATTAGTAAAACATATGAAGTGTTTTTCTTGGACTCTCAAAACTTACAGTGTATTTCTTGGCATAAAACCATCAGGCAATCCAATACCTGCAGGAGGAGTGTGCCCACATGCTGTTAGAGCGTGGTGCCAAGCCAGATGTTCGCAACATCAGAGACGAAACTCCACTCCACCTGGCTGTTGCTTTGAGGACACCATCTCTAACAGAAAAACTGCTTTCATTAAATGTGGATGTGGAAGTGAGAAACGAGGTATAGACCAAACACCATTATTTTCAAAATATTTAAACTGTTTATTTTGACTGTGACATTGGTCATCAAATGTGGATGTTTTAAGCAGGGTTTTTGTTTGTGCTTTTTAAATTAGAATACTAACACTTGTTGAAATGTCTCTTCCTCGTCTTCATTTTTTTAAACTCATGAATATATTTAGTTTACCTCTAAAAAATTGTCCATATTTAAAATCAAGGAGACTCATTCAGAAATCTGGAATTCAAGCTTCTCTTAAGAACCAGGGGTGGCCCCTGTGAGCCTTGCTGCTGGGTGGTGAGGTGTGCAAAGCGCCTCCTCCACACCATAGATGCTCGCTCTCCTGTTTGCTGCTGTCAGAATGTAGCATTCATTCAGATGACCTGCTTTTCCTCAATAAGTAAGCACACAATTCCCGTTTTAGAGTATATTGTTATGCAGATTTCATGCTTCACTTGATAGTTTCTATTAATTTATGAGAAGCTGGCCTACATAATAAATTATAAATCTCTTTGAAATGGGATTCAGTTTAAGAATTTAGAAATTGACATTTACTTTCTTTTAAATTATTATGATAGTTTTACAGTTATACATGGGACTTGGTTTCATCCTGACAAACTTATGTGTGTGGAAATGAATTTGTTTGGATCTCCCTTGGCTCTCCCTCTTTGCCTTCTCATCCTCCCTCACCTGTCCCATTCTCCTTCCTCTCCTCTACTAGACATCTTTTCCCTCATCCATGAATTTGTATTTGATTGGTTACTCATGTTATCTTTCCCTTCCCACTTGCTTTATTTTACTCTAACTTCCATTTTTGAGAGAACATGTTTGACCTTTGAGTTCTGAGTTTGGCTAATTTGGCTAATTGGCTAATTGCACATGGCAGAATATTCTCTATTTCCATCCATTTACCAACAAATAATTTCATTCATTTTATGGATGTGTAGAATGTATGTACCGCATATATGGTATATAATATATATGATATTAATTGATGTATTGTTATGTATATATGATAGATAATATGTTATATATTTTACATATTATATATATTTCATATCTGTGTTGTATATGTAAATATATATTATATCATATATGCATATACATCTACACGTACATATGTGTGTACATATACATCTACATATGTGTTTATATATGTATATGTATGTAACATACCTGGATTTACCTGGGTTGATTGTATAATATAGCCATTATGAATTTGTTACTGTCAATATTGACATGGCAGTGTTAGCATAGCATGCTAAGTTTAGGTCTTTCAGGAAAATAGGAAGGAGTGGAATAGCTGGATTATATTGTGGTCATAAGCCTATTTTTTGTTGTTCTTAGTTATCGTGACAGTAGAGTGTATTTTCAAATATCATACATTCATAGACTATCACTTCCTATATTTGTGGTTGTACATGATGTGCAGTTAGACTGGTCATGCATTCATATATGAACGCAGGAAAATTAGGTCTGATTTACTCTAGTGCCATTCCCATACCCATTTCCCCTCCTTTCCCTCACTCTGCACCTTCCACTCCAGTGAACCTCCTCTCCTCCATCGCTCTGCCTGTTGTGAGTCAGCATCCAATATTAGACAGAACATTCAGCCTTTGGATTTTGGGGATTGGCTTATTTCACTTAGCAAGATAGTCTCCAGTTCTATCCATTTACTGGCAAATGTCATAATTTTCTTCTTCCTTTTGGCTGAATAATAAATAGTTCATTGTGTATATGTACCACATTTTCTTTATCCATGCATCTGTTGAGAGGCATCTAGGTTGGTTTTATAGCTTAGGTATTATGACTCGAGCTGCTGTAAAATTGATGTGACCACATCACTCTTGTAGGCCAATTTTAAGTCTTCTGGGTATATGCCAAGAGTGGGATAATTGTGTCAAATGGTGGATCCATTCCTAGTTTTCTGAGGAATCTCCATACTGCTAATTGGCTACACCAATATTCAGGCCCTCCAGTAATGTACGATTTGTACCTTTTTCCCTGCATCCTTACCAGCATCTACTGTTATTGTGTGCTTTATAATTGCCACTCTGATTGCAGTGTGAGGAAACATCAGTGTAGTGTTAATTTCATTTCTCTAATCGTTAGTGATATTGGACAGTTTTTCATATATTCATTGACTGATCATATTTCTTCTGTGAAGTATCTGTTCCGTTCTGAGGCCCACTTACTGATTGGGTTATTTGGGGTTGTTTGGTGTTAAGTTTTTTGAGTTCTTTGTATATCCTGGAGATGAATGCTCTGAGATGCAGGTGTCAAAGATTTCCTCCCATTCTGTGGGCTCTCTCTTCATGTTCTTGATTGTTTCCTTTGCTGTGAAGAAGCTTTTTAGTTTGGTTTATGATTTTATTTACTTTCTGTTTATTTTACCCCATTTATTGATTCATGATTTTATTTCTTGTACTTTAGGAGTCTTGTTGAGGATACT
>JAJEJO010005771.1:659355-722212 GCA_020662805.1 Glaucomys volans | reverse complement strand
AATGCTTTCAATTTTTCTCCATTTAGAATGATGTTAGCTGTGGGCTTAGCATAGATAGCCTTTACAATGTTAAGGAATGTCCCCACTATCCCTATTTTTTCTAGTGTTTTGAGCATGAAGGGGTGCTGTATTTTATCAAATGCTTTCTCTGCATCTATTGAAATAATCATGTGGTTCTTGACTTTAAGTCTGTTGATGTGGTGAATTACATTTATTGATTTCTGGATGTTGAACCAACCTTACGTCCCTGAGATGAAACCCACTTGATCATGGTGCACTATTTTTTATTATGCTTTTGTATGTGATTCCCTAAAATTTTGTTAAGAATTTTTGCATCTATGTTCATTAGAGATATTGGTCTGAAATTTTCTTTCCTCGTGTCCTTCTCTGGTTTTGGTGTCAGGGTGATATTAGCTTCATAGAATGAGTTTGGATGGGTTACCTCCTCTTCCATTTCATGAAATACTTTGAGGAGTATTGGAATGAGCTCTTCTTTGAAGGTCTTGTAGAACTTGGCTGTGAATCCATCTGGTCCTGGCCTTTTCTTTGTTGGTAGGCTTTTGATGACTTCTTCTATTTCATTGCTTGAAATTGATCTATTTAAGTTGTGTATGTCCTCCAGATTCAGTTTGGGTGGCTCATATGCCTCTAGGAACCTGTTGATGTCTTCCAGGTTTTCTATTTTATTGGAGTATAAATTTTCAAAGTAACTTCTTATTATGTTTTGTATTTCAATTGTGTCTGTTGTAATATTTCCATTTCCATCCCGAAGTTTAGTATTTTGGAGTTTCTCTCTCCTTCTCTTCGTTAGTGTGACTAAGGGTTTATCAATTTTGTTTATTTTTTCAAAGAACCAACTTTTTGTTTTGTCAATTTTTTGAATTCTTTTGTTTCAATTTCATTGATTTCAGCTCTGACTTTGATTATTTCCTGTCTTCTACTACTTTTGGTGATGATCTGTTCCTCTTTTTCTAGGGCTCTGAGCTGTAATGTGAGGTGATTGATTTGTTGACTTTTCATTCTTTTATTAAATGCACTCCATGCAATGAATTTTCCTCTTAGCACCGCTTTCATAGTATCCCAGAGATTTTGATATGTTGTATCTTTGTTCTTGTTGACCTCTAAGAATCTTTTAATTTCCCCCCTAATGTCTTCTGTTATCCGTGCATCATTCAGTAGCATATTTTTTAATCTCCAGGTCTTGGAGTAGTTTCTGTTTTTAACTTTATCATTGATTTTCATTCCATTATCATCTGATAGTATACAAGGTAGTATCTCTATGTTTTTGTATTTGCTAAGAGTAACTTTGTGGCATAATATATGGTCTATTTTAGAGAAGGAGCCATGAGCTGCTGAGAAGAAAGTGTATTCGCTTTTTGAAGGATGGAATATTCTATATATGTCTGCTAAGTTGAAATTAGCGATTGTGTCATTGAGTCCTATGGTTTCTTTGTTCAATTTTTGCTTGGAAGATCTGTCCAACGGTGAGAGAGGAGTGTTAAAGTCCCCCAGTATTATTGTGTTTTGGTCTATTTGGTTCCTGGAATTAAGAAGGATCTGATTAACGTACATGGATGAGCTACTGTTTGGGGCATAAATATTTATGATTGTTATGTCTTGCTGATTTATGCTTCCTTTAAGCAGTATGAAATATCCTTCTTTATCCCTTCTGACTAACTTTGTCTTAAAGTCTGCTTTCTCTTTAATGAGGATGGAAACCCCTGCTTTTTTACTCAGTCCATGTGCATGGTATGTTTTTTCCCAACCTTTCACCTTTAGTCTGTGGGCATGTTTTTCCATGAGATGAGTCTCTTGAAGGCAGCATATTGTTGGGTCTTTCTTTTTAATCCAATCTGGCAGTCTATGTCTTTTGATTGATAAGTTCAGGCCATTTACATTCAGGGTTATTATTGAGATATGACTTGTATTTCCTGCCATTTTTGCTTTTTGGGGGTTTTTAGCTTAACTTTGTTTCTCCTTTGATTGACTCTTTCTTTAGGGTAATTCCTCCCCATGATGACTGAGAGTGTTATTTTTCATTTCTTCCTCTTTGAATATTTTGTTGAGAGTGTTCTGTAGGGCAGGCTTTCTATTTGTGAAGTCTTTAAGCTTTTTTTTATCGTGGAAGGATTTTATTTCATCATGAAATCTGAAGGTAAGTTTTGCTGGGTATAAGATTCTTGGTTGGCATCGTTTTCTTTCAGAGCTTGAAATATGTTGTTCCAGGCCCTTCTTGTTTTTAGGGTCTGGGCTGAGAAATCTGCTGATATCCGTATTGGTTTCCCCCTGTAGGTAATCTGCTGCTTTTCTCTCGCAGCCTTTAAAATTCTATCTTTGTTTTGTTTGTTAGGTATTTTCATTATAATGTGCTTTGGTGTGGATCTTGTGCCTTGTAGTGTGCCTTGTAATTCTGTGCGTTTGGTGTCCTGTAATCCTCTTGTAATTGATTTTCCATCTCATTCATCATATTTGGGAAATTTTCTGGTAATATTTCCTTGAACAGATTATTTATACCCTTGGTTTGTATCTCTGTGCCTTCCTCAATCCCAATAACTCTTAAATTTGGTCTTTTCATGATGTCCCATATTTCTTGGAGTTCCGTTCATGATTCCTAACCATCTTCTCTGTTTGTTCGACTTTGTTTTCAAGATTAAATATTTTGTCTTCATTGTCTAAGGTTCTGTCTCCCAAGTGATCTATTTTGTTAATTATGCTTTCTATTGAGTTTTTAACTTGGTTGATTGTTTCCTTCATTTCCTTGTTTCCTTCAAGGATTTCTGTTTGTTTTCTTTTCAGAACTTCTATCTCTTTATTGAAATGATTTTTTGCTTCCTGCAATTGCTCTATTAGCTGATTATTCATAGCCTGAATTTGCTCTCTCGTCACATCATTCTCTTCTCGGATCATTTTAATTATGAACATTCTGAACTCCCTTTCTGTCATTCCTTCTACCATACTCTCTTTGGGTTCTCTTGATATATCATCTAGGTTTGTTTGGGACACTTTCTTCCCATTTTTTCTCATGTTGCTCATGTATCTTCCCCTCTTGTAGTGTGAATCAGAGGGATTGCAATTTCCCTGTGAAGACTTAAAGTGTCCCTTCAGATTTCCAGTAACTCTCCTGATGTTTGAGCGATGCTTGATCAAGCAGTGACCCAGGAAAGGTGCTGTCCCACTAACTCCAGGTTGGGAATGATCAATGCTTCTGGGCAGAGGCAGCCTGGTGTTGATAGACAATCAGATACAGCAAGGTGCTAGACCCTGGGCCAGGGTGTGGACCTGGGCACTAGACCAAGTTGGGGTGGGGGCACAGAACTGTGCTCAGTGATGGAGACACTGGGCTTGAGAGTCGAGGCAGGCCTGAACTCCTCACCTGGGGCTCAGGTGGTGGCAGGTGGTTGCTCTCTCCCGGGGATGCTGTAAAATGGCGCCAAAGGCCCTAAGCTCCCCGCTGGAGCTGGCAACTCCAGTTGCTCCAGGCCAGATCTCCCCAGGAGCCCCTGCACAGTGGTGCCAGAAAATCGGAGCCCAGCCCTTAGGATTCAGGCAGCCACAGATGGTCGCCCTCCGCCAGGGAAACTGCAAAATGGCCAGTTAAGAACTTTTTTATTCATCACTTACTAATAATCCTGTTATGTGTTTAATTTTTGCAGTGAATCTCTTGAGATGATCAAAGGCTTTTTCTTCTTTAATTATGTAAAATAAAATGTTGATTATGGATATTGAATTATCTTTGTATTTTTTGTATGTAAATTCTTTGAAAATCCACTTTAATATTCAATTTGCTGTTGTCTGCATTATATTTATAAATGACATTGTCAATAGTCTTTTAGGGAATGAGGTTGTCCTTATGTGATTTGCATTTCAGAGTTAGTTTAGTATTTCAAAAATAAATTCAGAGCTTTATCTCTTCCTTAGTTTTGGTATAGATTATATGTATTTTTCCTTAAAGATGTGATAGCTCTAATCCAAAGATCTGGTCATAATGGCTTATGTGAGAAAAGGGAGACTTTTGAGAAATAAAAATTTATTTGTGGTCTATTAAGTCTTTTAAACTCAATATCATATTTAACAATTTTTATTTTCTTGGAAAAATGTCCTAATTGTGGATTTTCAAAACTATTGGCATACAACTATGCATTTCTCCTGCATAATTTTTGAATGCCCTGAGCCAAGCAAATACAGATCTTTCCTCTACCAGCTATTGTATGAAAAAGGTCTGGATTTAGGAAGACTGATACCCTTTCCTAGGGATGAGGAGAAATTGGGTCTCAGACTCTTAAGAGTCATCTACTTTCAGAAAGGCTTGTTCTATATACAGACTATTAGTAGTCTTTTGGACAGCATGTATTGAAGGAAACCAAAAGCTCCTTTTGGGTGGGGGTCATACCAGAGAGTGAACTCAGGGGAGTTTAATCATCTAGCCCTTTCTATTTTTTATTTTGAGACAAGGTCTCACTGAGTTCCTTAGGGCCTCATTAAGTTGCTGAGACTGGCTTTGAACTTGCGATCCTCCTGCCTCAGCCTCCCAAGCAACTGGGATTACCAAAAGTTCCTTTGCTCCACATTCTTTATAATTTCTTGATCTCAATAACCAGGAATCCCATCAATTAATCATTTCTTCAGATTGATACTTAGAAGCTCAGCTATGTAAGAGGTACAACCATCTCCATTTTGTCTTATCACAATTTGTTCAGCCCTAACAGACTCCTGGACACTTTCAGTAGAAGTATATCCATGAATGTTAAATATAAAAAGGCCCAAGTAATTTCCCTTGAGAAACATATGCACTTATTGTTTCATTCCAGACTCAGTAGTCTAGATTTTAATCTATACCAGGCAACCTACACCTAATTGCTGCCTCAAATTTGCTTGCTTTTTGGTTTGGGTTATTTTTAATTTTGACAGTGATCTTTGGTTAACTGAGGCTTGATCCAGCAGCAGAAAAATCCAGAATTCCTATAAGTGCAGACATTAGGATATATGGATGTTCACTGACCACAAATGAGCAGGTGAAAATTAATTAACAAGTAATAACAGGGTCTTCAGTATGCTTGGAGCCAGCAGCTTAGAAAATTAGATGTTCAATACTTCCCAAATTATTTTGACCGAGATACATCTTCATGGTGCCTTGGCATTCATCTTCCTCTCTATTGTATATAAACTGAGAGGATGCTTAGGACTACTTAATAGCAAACCCAATGAAACTAATCAGTTAGTTTTCTTTAATTCTAAAAATAGAGTCAGGGGACATTATTACATAGGGTATTTAGCCAAGAGCTAGTAGTCTAAAATTCACCTCACTATGTGTAGTTCTCTCCATGCATTTTCTCCATTAGCTCTAAGATTAAGCATAATAAATATTGATCCCTTTCCCTCACAGGGATATTTGGTGGTGTAATGAGCTGCTCATGTAAACCTCTTTAGATAAAGCTACTGTTAAGATACAGCACTTCAAAATGCATGGAAAAAGAAATCAATTGAGGCCTTATCAAACAAGATTAGGACACAGTCACATACACCACTTCTTAGAATCCTGAGGAAAATAACACTTTTTTTGTTTAAATCAAGGAAGTGTTAAAAACCTGATTCCCATTTCCCTATTAGTCATAGGAAGATAGCTGCAGGGAAATCACAGAGTGGAAATGCCCAGATAGACTAAAGACAGGGACTGATTTCATCTGTGTTGTGCATACTAATTCCTTGCTCAGGATGGTTCCACATGGGGAAATGAAAGGGTTGCATTTATTTCATCCACACCCCTATATCTCTGCTTGATGCTGAACTGTGCTATCCAGCTTAGATTATCAGTTCCTAGAGGAAAAAGGCTTCCTTTTAGCTTATTTGATATCAGAGTCAAATTGACTAAATTAGTCATGTGAGCTATATTTTGATGTTCCCTTTGAAATGTTTCAGTAAATCTCTAGGTTTGTTTTTATTTTACAGAATTAAAAGCTCACATACCCAATATATTAGCTTTGACTTATGTTTCAGAATGAAACAGGACATATGAGTTCAGAAGGAGTTGGCAAATAAGTGTAATTCTTTCTATCTCTGCCTCATAAATTAATCATTGCTTCATAACATACCCTAGATCAATGTATCCCAAATTTTAAGGTCACACAAATCCCATGGAATCGAGTTAAAATGCAGAGTCTGACTCAGTAGGGCTGGGGAGGATCTGAGATTCTGCATTACTAAACAATGCTCAAAGTGTTGCCCGGGACCACAGATGAGGAAGAGTTATACTGTCACAAAAAAATGATAACTATTCATTAAATGTCTTAGAACACTAGGAAAGGAAGGAAAAATAAAGGAAAAAGAGAAAGCAACCAGGAAATGAAGGAAACATAAGACGGTCTGGATTTTCAAACAATATCTAATTGGTTCAATACACGAACACTATCATTCAGCAAAACACTCCAAATTGGAGATGGATGATGTTATAGTCCTGCATGACTAATCATTTAAACTGTGTACAATAAGAAAACAGAACTAGTGTAGATAAGCAGTAAATGTTCTGAACATTCAAGCTACATCAGTTCCCAGAAGGATAGAGATTTTTCACTCTCTCATGGTTCCACAGGTAATGAGAAAAAACTCCTGAAGTGTGACACAAATGGCTTTCAAGAGGCATTAGTGTTTAAAGACAAAATAAATAAATAAATCCTTTACCTCAAGGTTATTGGGGCATTTCAAATTAGCAGAAATGGGAATAGCCAATGGTGAGGGAAAATTTTTCTTAAGTGGGTCATCTAATAACTATTCAAGTCCATTCATAACCAACCAACTGTTGTAAGGCATGAAAGTACATCAGTGTTATGTTGACTTGAATCTTGGAAGGAGGTGTCAGAAGGAATCTTCCCTTCTCTGTTTCCTTAAGGTAAGTAAAGTACTCTTGGATGGATGTAGAAGGAAAAATTGTTCTCTTCATCCTTAAGTGTTGAATATTTGAGTCTAATAAAAATGAGCATCAGGTAAGGAGTCAGGATATCTGAATGCCAGTGCCAATTGTGCTATTAACTAGATGTTGGATCTTGGGAAACAGCTCCCTGAATATGTTTCCTCCTTTAGAGGATTGATCTAGAAAAACATTTTCTAAAGTGTGACAGGACATTTACTGTAGTTTTGTGGAAAATTATTGTCTATGGCCAAATAGTCAAGCAGATATTGGGTTAAATAGACTTAAACATGTTTCATCAGTGACAGGATTCTTGAATCCTTTAGATGGAGTCTCTGAATATGGAGAGCATTGTTTCCCAAACTTATTTGATGTGGAAATCTTTATTACAAGGGCCATCTCACAAGATTAATGTTCCATAGAATTTCTTTTGGGAAATATGAATTTTTTAAGGCTACTTCCAGTTTTGGCACAATATTGAGCTATTACCACAATTAAATCAGGAATATACAGAAATCTACCTATATAAACTTTAAAAGGGGGATTGATATTGTTAATTTGTTCCTTTTTTAGCTTGATAAAAATTTGTTTTAAAAAATAACCCCTTGATCCAATTTCAAAATCAATGTACTTATATTGTGAGATTTGGTTTGAAGAATAAGGAACACAAAAATTTACAATTGAAAGTCAAAACTATTAATATTTTGAAAGAGATCCATCTAGAAATCAAAGTACTTTCTAAATTAACTTAATTTTTTTATTTTTAACTCAAGATTTTTATCTCTCATTTAGTATATTTGCATATGCCACTTTTACATTTTGGTCCATTTTAAAAAGGAACTTCAGTAAAGGGTCATATTTTCTCTCATATGTGGAAGCAAGACAGGAAAAAGCAAAGAAAAGGTGGGATTAGATCTCCTAAAAATCAAAAGGAGATCAGTAGAGGAAAGGGACCAATGTGTGAGAGGTTGGGAGGGAAGGGGAAAGTACTGGGGAGTTATATTGGCAAAATTATATTACATCATGTGCATGTATGAATATGTAACAACAAATCCCATTATTATGTACAACTATAACACCAACAAAAATGTGGAGGAAATAAAGGACCTTCACATACAAATTTTCTCTACTTCAACATAGAATATTGAAGATAAAATATCCTCAAAATGAGATAGCAATAAATTGCAAGGTAAAAAAAATTAGCTTCATCATTATGGTCAGATACATTATTCTTATGACAATACTCTAAAGTTGAATTCTTGTTATAACTTAATATTACCTGACAGCAGCATTTAATTTATTTGTATGTTTATACCCCACTTTGTTTAAAACATGATTTATGATGACTGTCTAAATATTTTTAAATTGACTCCAAAAAGTAAAATTCATTGGCTTTGAAACATTGAAAACCAATAGCATGTTAATATCTCTGAGGGTAGGAAATGATGACCTTCATATTACAGACTCATCAAAATTGTAGGATTAATAGTAATACCTCAATAATAGTCTTCATATTAGATGCTTTTATTGAAAAGGATAGAAAGAATTCTAGTAGATTTTGTTTACAACCCTGTCTGGGAAAATGAGGGATACACAAAATAACCTTGTAGTTGCCTGTTAACTTGTTAGGAATTCTTCCACTAGAAAACCAAGTTACTCAGGGAAGAAATAATATTGTTTTTTCTCCTTTAAAATTGTATAGTAATAATTTGCTGAAAAGCCTATCTTACAAAGTTCTATTACTGATTTTTAAGGGACAAATGACAGGTTTTTGACTGGAGAGGAGTTTTATTGACTTTCTATGATTAAGAGATAAAGAGAAGATTGTGCAATTCCAGTCTCCCTGTGCCAGATGCTGGTATTTTGATTGTAAATATCAAATTATATTTCCCTTTAGCACTCTTCAAAAACATAACTGTGAATCTAAGACTTAGAGGTAGTAATAGTTGAGATGGTTTGCCATCAGCTGAGACCCCAGAAGGCTTAAAGACAAATGATCAGGTTCTCATCCTAAGAAACTTTATATTTAATAATTGATGCTGAGTGTGTATTGCCACTACTGTTCCCCCACTTAATTACTTTCCTTTTTGATCAAACACATTAATGAGAAGAGGTCTAATAAATCATGTGCAAAAACAGTAAAGCACTTAATTAACATGTGTTGCCCTGATTGATGGTGATAGAAAACCATAGCAGTGCTGAGGCGGCTCACAAGGGCACCTTCAACCAATGTGATATCTTGAACAAATATAAGTCCTCTTTCTTCTCTTCAGCCCGGAGGATCTGTGTTCTGTTTGGGGGATATAAACAGTATGTGGGAAATATAAACCAACAAATGCCAGGGAAATCTATTACTACTAATAGGCAGTATTTATTGAATGTTTACTATGAATCAGATAATCTGCTATGTGTTTTGAAAGTTTACCTTATTTAATTATTCAAAAATGCATGTAATAATCATTACTATTTTCATTTTATAAAGAATAAACTGATACATTTAGATGGTTCAATTTTCATAGCTAGCAAGTGAAGTGGACCAGCTAATTTTATCCCATGGTTTTTTTTGATTTACTGAAAAACATTTTGTCATGTGGGAGAGAAATGAACTATTGAGAAGTCCCCAGAATGGGATGACCTGAGAACCAACGAAGGTTGAGGTAATTGGGTTTTATATAAAGAGAAGATTTCACTCTTTGATTAAAACACAGCAATATCTCAATCTTGGTTGCGTAAGAATGGTAGATCAGGAGTGGAGATTGGGGTTATTTTACTACTTCATCCTGTATTTTGATTCTTTTGTGATGTAATTTTGCTGCTTCAAAAACGAGAAACAACAGAAGACAACAAATAAATCCCTCTTCAATCTACCTCTCTCAAGAGTAGTCAGGTCCTACGTTACCTAACTTGAGGTTTTCCCAGGATGGATGACCAGACCAACTTCACTGACAAAATCAATTGCCTATGCTTCCAGATCAGTTTTGGCTTCTATACTCAGATTTGCTGATGGCTAAATACTGCCTTCCCTCAGCTAAGGATCTCTTGTTAGCCAGTATGTAGTTGAAAGATATTCATTAAGACTTTCATCATCCCCTGCTTCCAGATTCTTTTCAAGAGCATTGAAATGGAAGACCTATATGAAAATCCTAAATAGCATCTCTTTTATCCAAGGGTTCCAATGTGTTGGTTAAATAAAACAAAAGGGCATTGTTCTGAACTCAAAGAGATTCAAATGAAGAATGGGACTGATTTACTCTCTGTACCCTTATGTCTCAAACTTGAGAACCTTTAAGTCCTCAGGTGCACAGTGTGTGTGCATTAGGCAATGCTGAGGGGAGGGCTAATATATTAAATATATCAGCTCTCAAAGACACAAGAAAACACAGAGCAGAGTTCTGGCAACAGAAGTGAACCAGTGGATCCCACCCAAAGGATGCTCATGACCTATAGCAATTCTTTTGGAACATGAAGAGAGGTAGAAAGCAGAAGGTGTATCTTAGAGTAAAAAAAATATGTTCTGAGGTGTGAAATGACCACATAAAAAATTAAAAAGGAGGTTGTAGGGAAATTGGAGAGGAGACTAGGGGAAAGAATTGCCTTTCCTAGCTTGACCTTTCTCTTATCAAGGGACTCCAAAGCAACAACTGAAAGACTTTGGTTTTCTTCCCACTGGGAACATAAATGTAATTTCTTATAAAGTCAGGAGAAAGGATTCACATTACATATGGAGTGCAATGTACTTGTGTGTAAAGGACAGGCGGGATCTTGTTTAAGAAAACCATCATCCATTGAGATGCTCACAAACTAAGACCTCATTATTATAGTGGTTCATACCCTTTTAGAGAAGGAGGTGAGGACCAAGATCCCTTAGGAATATGTTGAAAACTACTAAGACCTCTCCACAAATTAAAGCATACATATTCATGCACATGAATTACTGAACTTAATTCTGCTGACTCTGTATCCCAGCTATGTCCTATCTATGGAGCCTGTTAGAGAATACCAGCATTGATAATTTCTCTCTGAGTTGCTCCAGGTTTCCTCCATTCCCAAATAAGTCTTTAAAATATTACCCTTGTGCTGTGGACATCTGTGTGTTTTGTCATCTATGCATCAAAATTATCCTTCATTCAATAGTTGTTGGTTCCCACTTATAACAACAAACCAGCCAACTCAGGCTTCATTTCTGTACAAAGGAACTGTACAGGAGTATAATTTTCCTTTATGTGTGATCAATGCAGGTATTTGTTCACATCATGAAGGGAAACTATTATGAATCTTATAAGGAAAAAAATAAATCTTTCCAAATTGAAGAAAATATGGAAGACAGATTCCACTCTTTTTCTTTCACATATAATGGCATGACAAGGAGTGGAAAGTGGGGGGAAATTGACACTGAAGCTTGTCTGGCTATTTCTTGATGCTCTATCACATAAGACAACATTTTCAAAATAGTTTTGCACAGGGATCCAGACTAAAAATGAAATATTGAAGTACTATATAAAGGTCTCCCTGTTTCAATATATGTGGTTTTCTGAAAAAACAAAAACAAAAACAAAAACAAAAAACAAGTGACCCAGTGCAGTCCTTAGATCTAAGAGGCCATTTGTGTAAAATGACTACCTTGATTACAACAATCTGGAATTCTTGTCATGCTATACAATCCATTATGTATTGACAAAGTCTGATCTTATTAGACCATCCAATTTCCCAACTCACCAGGCTCTTTGAGTCATTTCAATTTCTCATGAATGATCAGACAATCAAAATCTAACCATTCTACCCAAAAGAGATTTATTATTGTTTACACTATAGCCTCTACAGCTTAGTTTGGCTTGAGATACTTTGTACCTTGGACTGCCTTCTGTAGTGGTACAGCTTGTGACTTGTTGGGCTTAGGGAACCTGAGTAGGGACAGAATTCTAACCAGAGACTACTGGCTAAATGTTTTATTAGCCTTCACTAAATACTCAAACACCTCAAAATGCAGTGGCTTAAAATAATGATCATTATTTCTTCATAGGGTTTTTATTTTTATTTTTATTTTGATACTGGGGACAAAACCCAGGGTGCTTAACCAGTGAGCCATATCCCCAGTCATTTTTATTTTTTGAGACAGGGTCTCACTTAGTTCTTAGGGCCTCATTAAGTTGCTGAGGCTGGCTTTGAACTTGCAACCCTCCTGCCTAACCCTCCTGAGTTGCTGGGATTACAGTTGTTTGCCAGCTGCACCCAGCTTCATAGGGTTTGTATTTGTTTGGTTCAGCTGGGTGATTCCTCTGAGCTCAGTGGGCTTAGTTGATCTCAGGCTTGCTTTTACATCTATAGTCAGCTGGTGGGTTAACTGGAGCTGTCTAGTTTGGGATGTTGGGATGACTGGGGCATTTCCCCTTTAAGACTCCCATCATACATCTGGCTAATCTGAGATTATTTGCATGGTAATAAGGTTTATTGAGAATAGCAAGAGGGTCAGCCCAGATGTATAAGTCTTTTTCCAAATCTCTGCTTTGGTCATGTTTTCTGAGGTGTATTGCCCAAATCAAGACTGAAGAGTTAGTGTTAGAGGGCAGTAGAGGAGAGAATAATTTGTAACTCCTGTTGCAATCTTCCAAACAAAGCCATGCCATAAACCTGAGACTACATTAGGATTGAACACCTCTTTCTAGATGATCCACACATGAGGTATCTCTGTTCCTGATTCATTTTCCCAGAGCGGGTAACTCTACTTGTCACAAAGGCACCATACATGGTAGGAGAGATTCTGATTTCCCTGTTACATGTTTTGTTCTACTAACTAGATTGAAAGCAAATAAACCCCCAGCAATATTTTACCTTTGTCATTTTTGCAAACTTGAAAACAGGCAGGCCCAACAATAAGGACTTCTTTTTAAAAAAATTAATGTTCCTAGAGGGAAAGATTCATACCCACTAAAACGTTGTAAACTCCACAGTCTTTAGCCTTGAATGTTATTTGGGCTCAAAAATACTTAGTCTGATGTGTTAAATTTGGGTCAATAATATCAGTTATAATTTCTACTCTGGAAACATGTGAATCTGCAGAACACTTGAATCAAAATTACCTGGAATGCTTGCTAAAATGCAGGTTCTTGGATCCCACCTTTGGTCTAGTGTACCAAAATCTCTGCGACCTAGAAAAAAGTATTTTATATATGCAGGAACCTTTTTATGTCTATTAAAGTTTGAGAAGCACTGCCTTCAAGAAGTGATTTTGCAACTTTTAAAAATTTCTAAGGTAATAAATAATTTTTATACTCCAATCACACACACATACATATATATACACAAAGAGAGATGACTGAAAAAAATATTTCAAGGAGGAAATACCTTAAGTATATGTGCTAGTCATCTTTCCATTGCTGGGACAAAATACCTGAGAAAAATCCTTGGAAGGAGGAAATATTTATTTTGACTCACAGTTTCAGAGGTTGCTTGGTCCTGTTGCTTTTTAGTCTGTGGCAAGGCAGGATATCTTGGTGGAGCAAAGCTGCTTACCTCATAGCGACTGGGAAACAAAGAGAAAAAGGAAGGGCTGGAGTCCCAAAATCTTTTTCAAGGGCGCATGCATAATGACCTAACTTCTCCAACTAGGCTCCACCTTCTAAAAGTGCTAGCACTTCCCAATGTGCCATAGGAGGTGACCAAGCCTTCAACACATGGCCTTTTGTGGAACATTTAAAATCAAAATCACAACAGTATAATAAAGATTTTCTAATCTTTCTAAATGCTGACACTTATTCAGATGTATTTTAAGACTCAATAATGTTTCAAAACCTGGCTTTTACAAAACACAGCTCTAGGAATATATGTTCATGGTGCATTTATTTAAATTTTCTGTTACTTTTTATCATCTATACATGGGGAATATATAATGCCTCTTACTATCCATTCCTTGGTACCAGTGGTTCCCCAATCAATGCTTATTAATGCATGACTTTGTGAGCCCCACCCCCTAGAGTTTCTGTTCCAGTAAGACTGGGGTGTGGCAAAAATAATGTATTTCTAAAAAGTGAGGGGGGAGGTGGAGGGATGGTGAAAATGAACTGTGGAATGAAATTGATTAAATTATATCACAGTGATTTTCACCTTTGTGTCTATATATAAAGTACCAATTTAAAAATACATAAATTGAAGGAAGACTAGTAGAGTAGATGAAGGGGAGAAGAGGAAGGAAGAAGGAGGAAAGTGAAAACACTGAAAATTGTAATGGGACAAATTATATTCCATGCACGTATAGGTATGTAAAAATGAACCCCACTATAATATATAACTATAATGAAGTAATAAAACATTTTTAAAGTTTCCAGACTGCTCCTGCTGCTCCAGGGACCACACTTTGAATACTACAGTCCCTATATTCCAGTATATTCCAGTCCCTATTATTTGATCCACAGAACAAAGAAACCCCCAAGTTTCCTGTTTTTTTATTAGTGATATCTAAGCACATTTGCTCTATTTCATGATTTTTTATCACTGCTTTCCAACTACATTTGTTTCAGTTGGTCTTCTACTTGCTCAGACTTTGCTTGCATTGTGTAATGAACATATTGGATTCAGCTGGTGTTTCCCTTAAGCCTGCCAAGTGCTCTCCAACCATTGTCTTATTGGCATGTTTCCTGACTATGATGCTAAAGCTGTTCTTTTGGTTCCTCCATTTTTTTTTTTCCGGAATGCAATAAGGTGGCTCAAGTCCCAGTCTAGTGGTGCTGGTTGTTCTGTAAAGTTAGATTATTGTCATCTCAGAGATAGAAGATCCATCTTTCAAAGATGTCATTCTGATACTATTAAACATTCTTCCTCTAAGGGGCTGATAGGTCTCAGCCTGTCTACTGGCTATGGCGTAAAGAAGAAATGTGTATTATTGTGCCTTATGTTATTTGGAAATTCACTACAACAAGCCAAGAATAGACATTCCTGGAAATTTTATATATGTGGTGGGAATTGAACAATGCAACAAATCATTATATTGCCTTCTATCCTCTCAAAACATAAATGTGACTTTTGTTCTAGCCATGCTTTCCAATTTGTCTTGGCTGTGAAGAAAGGGAAAAGACACACAGAGGTAAGTTTAATACCTCCCTGAAAAATCCAAATTACCTATGTTAAGAATGCACCAGCTGAAGTTGTTTAATGCATGAGACAGGAGACTCATTCCTGTCCTGAGAAACCTTCTGTAGGTAGACATCTCTTATGGTCATGATAATCTGATTAATCCCTTGAATGTTTTCAAGGGAAATATAATTTGTGAATCTGATGTCCTGAGGTATATTCTTTCCTACACTTGTGGCCAAAAGATTCCTCTGGGCCAGAATGATGCTATAGTAGTCTTGAAAGTTGATCCTAACATTTCCCATTAAAATTTCTAGGTCAACATTATCTCTTTTATATCATGTGATTGGTTTATCTGGTGAGTTGAATGGGATCCCTGAGTTCTCATCCAGGTCACTGAGCAGAGTTTAACTTCTTTTCTGAGAAAAACTTGCACTTTGTGCCCAGGTTTATCTAGGGTCACTTCTGTTTAAAGGCAAGATATGTTATATCTAAGTAAGAATAAAAACCAGGATAAATATGTCAAAATATACTCCACTGTCATGTATATCTAAAAAAAAAAGAACAAATTAAAAAAGAAAAACAGAAAAAAAATGTTTAACTTTTTCATATGGTCATCTGAAGGCACAGGTGTCATGAGTATCAACAGCATAAACTATCTAAATTATAGATAATTATTAGAAGGCTTATTTTTGAACTGATTTGTAGCTTTGGCTAAAGTCCTAGTTGAGAAGGTTTTACTTGCAAGAGATAATCTAGGTTATCTGCCAATAATTTCAGCCTTATCGTTAAGTCTTAGATCCCCTGAAAGCAATGCATTCAAATAATGTGTTGGCTATAGTAGAATCCTTCTTCAGCACACAACTCCACTCCCACTTAAATGGTAAGTGGGATACTCCTGGCAGCCATTTTCTCTGATATGGCCTTAGTTTCTCATGCAGTTGATTGGTTCAGACTTGATCTTGTGATGCTGACTGGATGAAATAGAAGGCCTTCCCTGAAAATTTGGAGTTGGGTTTGAGATTTCAGTTTGTATCAGGACTGGGAACATGAAAGGAAATAATATAAATCCAGGAGTGGTAGTGTAAACCTATTTTTCACAGTGTGAGTTGGAAAGAAGAGAAGCCCAGAATGGAGAGAGGAAAGGAGAGGAAAAGAAACTAGAGACAAAGAGAGAGAAATAAAAACTTGTAGAGTGAAGCAGAGATGATGAAAAGTGGACAAAGTGCAGACAGTGTTCTAAGTCTTCATCCTAATCCATTTCCAAAGCCATTGAAGTTCATGTTATTATACCTTCATAATAAATGATGACTTTTTGATTATATTCATTTGAATCCACTTGAATCCATTTCTGTTAAATGAAGCCAAAAGAATCCTAAGTACAATAAATACTTTCCCCAAACTACTATCAAATGCTATGTCTTGGCTTATATCAGAATCCTACAAAAAGACATTTACATTCCGTAGAGTGACATGGTTGAAATAGCCCAATTTGTATTGCTAGTTGGGTGAAAAATCTTATGCAGACTCAAATCTTATTTGTGTTAGTAGGGTTATATATGCAGATACTGTTAATTTCACCATTGAAATGATTACTATATTGTAGTCATCTGACTAATGTTTATTGAGCACCTAATATATGCCAAACAATATCATAAGTGCTGGTTTAAAAAATGACAATGTCTCCCTTTAGTTGGTGACAGTTTTATAATCTGTTTCCTTAATTATCTTGTATTCCAGGAAGCTCCTGGATGAATTTATTTGTCAGTTATGGAAATTATTTGATTATTTCACTTCATATCATTTTATTTGTTATGGTCTCATTTCTTTATATGATTTCTGACTACACTTTAAATTCTTTTCAAGTAGCCTGTGTTCACACATCTAAGAATTTTCATTTTTTAAGTTTGCTTCACTACTTTTACAAGAAGGTGGAACACTGATTATTTGGAATTGGTACTAATAAAATTTGATTCCATGCAGGCTGATTTGTGAAATGGAGATGATATTTACTCAGAAGTCAAGTCACGGTATGGCCATGCTTTCTATCACATGAATGAGGGAGGAGGGAATATCAATAGAGGGGGAAAAAAGGAGAGAAGGAGAGCACACAAGTGCCAGAGTAAAACACTAAACTGGGCTTCAAACGTTGACATTCTTTCATTTCTCCTCCAGAGATTTATGGAGTGCTTAAAAGTAAATGTGTGGAGTATTGAATAGCAGAGACACAGTTCTCTCTAACTTTTCACACCATAACCAACGTATCATTATTCAAAACCTTACTTAACTGACACAGATTTAATACTGCAGAGTCAGAATATTTTTTCTTTTTTGCTTCTAGGTTAGTTTTTTGGTGGGTCTTCTGGATTTATTTCTGATCTATGTTACTGGATTCCACTTTTCACTCACTGACCTAATTAGTGCCTGGGTGGCCTCTCTCAGCCTTCACTAAGCTCTTGGTATTTACTGCACATTTCAAAGCCAGGGATAAGTCAGTACTTGGCCTGCACCTGATGGTTTATCTCACTGAAGTCAATGTCAAGTCATAAGATGGGGATGAGTACTTGATATTATTGGTAGCTTGCACTGCATGCAAACCGGAAATTTAGAGTGAAAATCCAGCTCCCTGTCCTTGAGCTCTTTCACATTTTAACAATGGATGTTTGCTGGTCAGGGAAAGGAGGCCTGTGTAGAAAAAAAGAATGGAAGATAGAAAATCACCCTATCTCCATTACTAAAATTAGAGCTGTTTTACTTCTCTTCACTAGACAGTCTAATAAGTCAATTATATGTTGATATGAAGAGATTTTCCTTCACTGTGTCATTGCAAATGAATTCCATGAGATTCATACAAATCCATCATCACTTCAGAGTCTGAAGAGTGATTATGATGTATGAGCATATAAACAATGTACATATGCATGCATGTGCACACACAGACACCCCTAATGGTGAAATTTTCTTCCAATTCAAAGAAGTTTAGTTTTATTTGTAAGTGTATGTTTTAGCCCACTTTCATATATAAGACCGCACTGTAAATATTACTATGGAAAGTTGAAAGGAAAAAATCCAACTAAATATTTCCATTTTATAGAACTGAATACGATATGTATATGTATGTGTATGTATATGTAAAATGCTTACACATATACACAATGGTAAACAGAACTAACCATTTGGTTTAATTATACATCCTAGATTTTTTAGAATGTGCTTTGACTCCCAATTGGTATTCTAAAAACAGAGAAAACTTCCTATGATAGTGAATGGAATTTCAGAATCTGAAGAAGCCTTCCTTAATGTCTCATAATTGATCACAAAGAACAAGTAGGCTCAATGAACATAATTATAAAGTTAATTTAGGTAAGAATACCCAAGCAATTATTTATTGAAATTCACTGTGTCTGGTTATAGTAGATTCTGTATTGCAAGTAGATCTCTGCATAGTATGCGTAATGAATTAGATGAGATGTTTCATTTATGGGCAACATTATCACACTATTACTTTAATGTCTGGGATTTTCCAATATGTCCATAGGAATGTTAAGAACCGCATTCTGCAAATTCAAATCCTTGAGCAATGCAAGGCATGGGGGTTCAGGGAACTGTCACCTAAGTTAAAATCTTCTAACCCAACTTTTTTCAAGATGACCTAGTTAAAGGACAGTTTTTCTATCAAGTGTTCTTAAAGGTCTCGGATGGCAAAGAAGATGTCTATGAAAACTAATAATGGATCCACATAAGAGCTCACTAGTCTATGAATGTTTCTAATTATAAATATATTCACACATATAAAATATAGAACAACTTGGATAGATGTCCTAAAAATAGAAGGTCCTAATATTGAACATGTTAACTGCAGAGAGGGATTTGTCATCATCATCATCATCATCATCATCATCATCACTGTCATTGTTATTGTCATTATGGAGCATTCTTTATATGCTGGGTGTAAAGTTACGCATTTCACTTTCCAAAGCATATTTAATTCTCACATAGACACTGTGAGGTAGATATTATTGTCATTTCCCTTTTAGGGGAACAAATTTAGTCTTAGAGCAGCTAATTATGTACCAATAAAATTCAAACTATGCTGTCTATCCACTTTGCTATTATAGAATCACAACTCTATAAGTTCTTTGTTTGGTACTCTTCAAAATATAACACATTTTAGTTTGAAGTACACAATAAACATTTGTGAGACTGGAGGGCAACCCTCTACCTTTGTGAAAGAGATATCTGAAAGTGACTTAAAGATCCATTACCTGAAGCCCCCACTTTTAAAATTTGGTGGTACACTGACAGACCAGGGCACAAAATAAGAAGCTCTCCTCTCATCTGCTCTTAATTACTACAACAAACAGTAGAGCTGGTTTTCCTACCTGTACATCAGAATAGCACAAAAATGGAGAGGTTGAGATGCAGATTCTGAAGCATGATGACCTGGATTTTTCAAGATCTTGGCTGCATCACTTGCTCCTGTTGGCTTAGTCCAGTCTCTTAACCTATTTTTAAGTTCCTTATTTGCCAAAGGGTGATAAAAAACAACATCCTATGTAACAGGGTTGTAGTAAAAACTAAATTAGGTGCTACATGAAACACATTTTGTACTGTATGATCAATGTTAACTCCTATTATCTGACTATAGTATTCATCTCTTACAACTAAATTGTGCCCTAGAAGTGATCTCTGGGTCTTTGCTGTCTCTAAAACCACTGGCTTTCAACTCTGTCTCCCTATGATAATAAGCTTTATGATGGATGTCTGGCACAATTGCCTTGTTATGAATTAAAACTCAATGTCTTACTACATGAAAAATAGTGTGTGATAAGAAAGACCTTTTATTTTGTGCCTTGGTCTATCTTTCACAAGTCTTACAAATTTTTCAAAAGTGAAGTCATGATGATAAAAAAGTATCTACTATACTCTACAAATAATGCAAATGGAAAATGATTTTCATATCACATTAAAGCATCTCTTACAGGCTTTGCATTGCCTTAAGGAAACGTTTTACTTCAACCTGCTCAGTTTACTGCTGGTTAGTGTCCTAGATTTTTTTTTTTTTTGGCAATCTTAAAAAAAGCCCCAAATCAAGAACACTGAATGTTGTTGACCTTATATTAGCAATGATCTCAACCAAATGATTAGTAGAATTGGAGCATAGTTTTATGAGTCTTCAGGGATATGAGTGATGTTAGGCAGTTGTAATTTTTGGTAAAGTCTTTGATTAGACATCCATTGTAAACTCAGAGAAGGAGAAAGCACCACTTTTGTAGCAACCATAGAGATTAATTTGATGTTGATAATGTTAACCTGAAACCAAATTCCTGGTACTGGCTTTGTGACTCAAATGCATAGAGAGATACTATATCATGTTGGTGACAGGGTCTTGTCATCTCTGAAAGGCATGTGATCAATAAGGTCCTATTGAGCCATCCATCTTAAGGGATGATGCAATTAGAACAGCATTTGGAAAGCATTTCACTTGTCAGCAGCAGCAGAGAATAATGTTCATTTTGATAAATACCTAAGCTTTCTTCCAAAAGCTCAAATGTTCTGTTTATACCCAGATAACATAAGCATTTCAAAGCTTTCTACTGTAAACATTCACCCTTAGGCTCATGTTCAAGTAGCACTTGTTTTTAAAAATATTGTCCTTTTGGAATTCACATTGTTATGGCTACTTTGTTTACTCTGATTATTTCCCATGGTAGACATCCCTATTAGTGTCTATCCATTGCCTAACAAGGCTATAGACATCACTCTTTTGCAGACCTTCTTCCATTTCCTATTCATTATCAGGCAAGCACAAGCCAGAATCTTTACCTGAGCATGAGGTTATCTCTAGTTTTAAGGATAATATTAAAGTCCATACCGAGTGTCTTTTATCTTTGCAACATACCTGGAATCTGAGCACATGTCACCACCTCTTCTGCCACCACTCTGGTCCCATCTGCAATCTTCTCATCTGTATTGGCCTCATAACTGGTCTCCCAGCTTCTACTCTTGCTTGATAAAGGTCTATTATCAACAAATCTCCACTGTGACACTTTAAAGATCTAAGTCAGGCTATGTTGTTCCTCTGCTGAAAACAATCTAGTGGCTTCCATCTCAGTCCATTACCTGTCCCCCTTGTACTTCTCTGATTTCATCTCCTGCTCTTCTCCCTGCTTAATTGGAGAGGGTAAAACATTCTGTTTTGAGTATTATGTAAAGAGAAGCACATATTAGTTGGTCTTTTGTGTGTGACTCTTTTCCTTCAACATTATAGTAATTAAAACATTGTGGTATTGTCTCAGGATTAGGCAGACTATTGGAACAGAAGAGAGAGCCTGGAATTGTTCCCACATATACACGAAAGAAAAGATGCATTAAAATATGAAAAGAGATAAAAGACACATGAAAAGAGAGGGCCTGGCATTGTGACCACATATATAAGAGTTGGCATCAGAGTTCAATGATTAAATAGCCAATCTATTTGATTACTAATACTGGGTTAATAGTTATCCCTATGAAAAGAGATGAACTTTTAGCCCCACACCATACACAAAAATCAATTACAAATTTCTAAAGGACATCAAGACCAAAGGAAAGCTAAAATATAAATAAGAAAATACAGAGAAATAGCTTTACAATTCTTGGTAGATAGCATTTCTTGAAAAAGATGACAACAAGCAAAAGAAACTCACACTAAATTTAAGTACATTAAAATTAAGATTTCCTGTTCAATAACTAGGCCATAAAAAGTTAAAGATCAACCTATAATAAAAGAGAAAATATTTGCACTATCTATAACTGGCAATGAAGTAATATCCAGAATACAGTAATCTTCCCTTTTATGCAGCTTCACTTTCTACAGTTTGTTATCCTAACCATGCTCCAAAAATATTAAATGGAAAATTCTAGAAATAAGCAAATTAGAACTTATAGATTGTACACCATTCTGAGTAGCATGATGATCATTCATACTATCCTACTCTGTCCTATTTGGATCATGAATCATCCCTTTGTCCACCATACCCATCCCATCTATATGATACCCATTCATGACTTAGTAGCTGTCTCCATAATCAGATCAACTGTCATGTTATTGCCTAATGCTATGCCATAATGCCTATGTTATTTACCTCAGTTTAGCTAGTCACATAGATATTGTATCATCTCACATCATCACAAGAAGAGTGAGTTATAGAATGTGACATTTTGACAGAGATATCACATTCACTTTAATTACAGTATATTATAATTGACACTATATGTGATTTACATGTATTACATGTAAACATAAACACATACTATATATCACTTCTATTTTGTTATAACTTATCATTCATCTTTTAATTTACATGATTTATAAATTAAACCTTACCATAGTTATGTTTGTATAGAAAAAAAAAACACATACAGGATGGTATTATCTGCTGTTTCAGGCATCCTGTGGGGGTCTTGAAACATATCCCCAAGAGATAAAGGGAAGCATCATATATGAAAATATCTCACAAATCCATGCAAAAAGAAAAGCAAGCAAGCATTTCAAAAGAAGAGATATATGAATGAAAAGGTCCCTGTTTCCATAAATAATCTGGAGGTGTTAGTTAAGGATTCAATGAGATGACATTTCATGCATCCCAGTCTACCAGATAAATAAAAAATTTAAAAGTCTGACAAGAATGATTATTGCCAGAATGTGGATTACCAAACATTTCTTGATTTATTGGGGGGGGTGTATAAACTAGTACAATTTGGGAAATAATTTGGCAATACCATGTAAAATTTTTTTAAAATGTGCACTCACCAAAGAATGTGTACAGTATAATTATCTTTATCAGATGTCTATGAGGAATTCCATGCAGTGGCACATGCCTGTAATCCTAGCTACTTAAGAGGCTGAAGCAGGAGGGTGGCCAGTTCATGGCCAGACTGGGCAACTTAGTGAGACCATGTCTCAAACAGAACAGAACAAAACAAAACAAAAATGTGGGGTAAAATAAAATTTTGTTTAAGATTGCATACGAATTTTGATAAAAGTATACCATGAAATAAAGTAATGGTGAATTACCCAATATACTGTATGATTGCACAACCAGTGTGACTCTGCATCATGGAATGAGAATGAGTCAGAGGAATGAGAAGTTGTACTCCATTTGTGTACAATATGTCAAATACATTCTGCTCTCATGTGTAACTAATTAGAACAAATTTTTTAAAGGAGGTAGTTACTTCTGAGGGTGGGGTGTGGTACAAAGGGATCAGGCAGATGTACTTGGAGAACTTCAGAGGTTTAGGTACCAGTCTGTTAGGTAGAGTTGTGAGGTACAGGGATTATTTTACTATTATTTGAACAGTATATGTTAAATTCTTTTATCCCTATGATATGTTTAATAAAAATATAGCATCCATGAATGAAATAGTTTTTCTAGAATTCTGCTATCCAATATTGGTGATCAAAAGACAAATGTGGCTATTTAAATTTCAATTATTTAAAAATAAAATTAGAAATTCAATTCCTTAGTCATATTGCCATATTTTAAATGCTCAATAACCTATGTGACTAATGACTATCATACCACACAGTTCAGTTTACTGGGAAGCACTCTTTTAGAACTTCCTTCTCTTTAAAGTTAGATACTATTTATATCCATTCTTTATATAAGCAAGCAATTCACTGGCTTTTAGTAAAAATCTCTAAAATTCTGTCAACAACAGCAGTAGGAGATGAAGCAAAGATTTACTTCCTATGGATTTTGTTGATCCTCTTGGTTAAAGGAAATGCTATTAACAAATTTGTCAGAGTTCATATTTCAGCTCATTTACCTCAGCAAGTGCAGTATGAGCCTGATATTCTTCAGCTTTAGGAAGTCAAAGACTGTTTCCATGCATATACGTTCACCCTGAACCAACAAGGTTGTAAATAGAATTTCATCTGTTAAAAATACTCATTTATGTATAATCTATCAAAACATATAAGTGCATTCTACTGTCATGTGTAACTAATTAGAACAAATAAAAAATTGATAAAAAAAAAACATATGAAAAAATACCTATTTTTGAAGTTTTCCAAAGGTGTATGTTCTCCATGGTGGAATATACAAGTGGGAGATGATTATCTAGAATGAGATACATGAGTACTATAGAAGAAGAAGTTCTCCATCTTCTTCCCACCTATTTTCTAGGTCCTTCCCCAAAGCAGGTGTTGCGAATATGAGTACAGATTCTAGTACTAGAGTATCTGACTCTGTGTGGTTAGAGGGTCAAATACACAAGTGTCTTTCTGTTTATCTTGCATCCATGGCTCAGAATCTGGCCTTGGACTCTGACTTCCTTCCCATCTTTCCTATCACACATGTACTTGAATGTTCTAAACCCTGGCCTCAGATTCTTAATGCAGCTGACATAAGGGTAGTGAAATTTTGAAAGTGGAGTTTGGGTTTTGGGACAAGATGAGCTCTCCTTCCTCTCTTGGCTCCAAACCCTGGATTCTGCCAGGTTGTACAGAAAGCTTGCGTTAGAATTTCAAATACAGACTCACTGAAAAGAAATAATGCCTTTTTCCCCTTGCCATTGCTCATTGTAGGTATAGTGCCTTTAAGGACTTCAAGAAGAGAGGAACTGAGCCAAGATAAGATTGAGGTGATACTTTATCCTTTGGCCAAAATTCCAAATGTTATTTGAAACCCCATCATAATTTTCAAGAGACACTAGGTGGGGATTAGAATTTAACAGGAAGTTGGAGAAAGAGCCAGCTCTTAGCCATAGGATGATTCTGCTAGGAGGTAACATCCCTATTTTGATAGGGTGTTTACCTTACGTGATGGGTGGTCATCATTTCATTAACACAGGAAGTGAAGTGGCAGGAGGATTCTAGTTGCTTTCCATCCATGCCCAGGCCGCTTAGGATATGTCTACACATCTTGGCAATGTGGCATTTCAAAACCACAAAAATTTATCTGTTTTGCAGTCCTTAATAGCTAAGATAAAAACGTCATTAGCTAAAATTTACTTATAAGGAAGATATTTCATCTGATTGTTCTACTAATACAGTTTGTTAGTGCAAACACAGTAAGCGCCCCTAAATTCAACACAGATGTGCATAACAGTAACAAGAATGATTACAAAATAATTTCCCATCTATCAACCAAAGTACTCATAATTCTAGCCTCAACAAGAGGCCTACTTTCTTGTTTTACTAATAAACAAGGTTTTCAGGTTTGTTTTTCCCCATTTATTTATTATTCATTCTTTTTTTTTTTTTGGTACTGGGGATTGAACCCAGGGGCACTCCACCACTGAGTCACATCCCCAGCCCTGTTTTGTATTTTTATTTAGAGACAGGGTCTCACTGAGTTGCTTAGGGCCTCGCTAAGTTGCTGAGGCTGGCTTTGAACTCGTGATCCTCCTGTCTCAGCCTCCCAAGTGCTGGGATTACAGGCGTGTATTCATTCTTTTATTTGATATCTGTAATGGTTAATTTGAATTGTCAACTTTATTGGATTAAGAGATGCTTAAGATTAAGAAGCTTCTGGGTGCGTCAATGAGAGTGTGTCTAGGAATGATTGGAATGTGGGATAGCAAACTTAAGTGGAGACTGTCCCTTGGATGGAATAAAAGTTGGAAGAATAAGGAAGTAGATGCAGATTCAAGTTGATTCTTCTTGAATGGATTCTTTTTTTTTTGTTCTTCAAAAAAAGTTGAATTTATTATTTTACAAAAACATTATGTAAGTCAAATAAAGAGAATAATCAAGTTGTTTCATGGACTGGAAAGTGACTTATTAATTCCCTTTCATTTCCAAACCTGAAGCACTCTACCAACTGAGTTACATCCCCAGCCCTTGAACGAATTCTTAATTGCTGCTGCAATCACTTGAGGATATCAAACTCTCACTCCTTCACTCTTTGAAAGCCGACTCTGCAAGTGATTCTCTAGGGAGTTTCCAAAAGCCTTTGGTCTCAGACTGGGATAGCATCATTGATCCCTCTTGTTCTGAGGCTTCAGCCTCTTGGACTACACAGCTATTGGTTCCTCCAGCTCTCCAGACTGTAGACGGCCATTGTGAACTATCCAGCTTCTGGTTGAGTAAGCCAATCTAATAAATCCCCTTTTAATAATCATACTTCCTGCAGGGGTTTCTGCCATGCCCAGCATGGGTGAGAGAAGGGTTAACTGCTGGAGGACAATGTTGACTATAAATCAATTACCAATGAACTTATCTCATCAATAAACACACAAGAGCCAATACTCTTTTTAAATGAGAGGGGGCATGATGGATTGGGCCATACCAGATCTGGCCTCTCACAACATGGAGTAGCCTACTACTCCTTTATTTATAGTCACACAGGTAAAGGGGACCAGACTGGGAGGGGTTTCTTCTGTGATGAACATGATGGAGTGGAGTTAGGATGAACACAATGGGGTGGAGTTAGGGGAGCCATTGGGAAACTATCATATAACCAGATGGTGAACCACTCCCACACAGGGCCACATACCCCCTCGCAATCTGGGACAGTCCTCCATGGCTGCCAGTTCCTGGGAGTCAGGCCTCTGTGTCCCATGGCTCAACCACGTCTGATTCTGTTAGATAAGGATGGCTCCCCCCAACTTCCTTTTGGTTCTGTTCCTCTAGAGAACCCTGACTAAGAAAATATAATTCATTATCTATGTCATTGGTTTCAGGTCACTACATCATGGATACTTAGGAACTCTAAGTGCTGTGCAAAAGGGACCTTTAATCCCTCTGATTTCCAAGTATTGGCTGCATACTGAATAAAAATAGATCTTCCACATATGTCTATTTTTAAATGTCTGTAGGTGTTGTGATGAATCAAACACAAGATCATTTAAATTATTTTTGAATCTATACTTAGTTTTTCATACTAGTCCAAATATATTCTCAATCAATGAATACTAGAAACATAGGTAAAATTATATGGTGATTTGGGGGTTTTATGATTGCATATAAGGGTTCTTAATTTCATAAGTGTTAGAAAATCAAATGTTTGTCTAAGTCATACAGAGTTGGGTCCTCTTCCACTATGAATTAATGCATACAAATGGACTTCACAAATCCTTGGTTAAAAGGAGCCACTGCTGATCAGTGATATTAGAATACTGCTGGAGCAGAACTTGGGACATATACCTGGATTGTTAGCAAAAGAAAATGAACAAAGCCCTTTCAAAACCAAAGAAAAACCTTTTTGCTTATCTAAAGTGATCAGTTACTTCCTCTTTCTGAAAAATACCATAATTTCTTTCCAAACATAAGAAAATAATAGGACTAGAGGGAGTGTGAGAAGTCAAGGGGTTCCAAGAATCTAGCACCTAGTCTCTTATCCAAACATCCCCTTATCCTGATTTCGACTTTCTTAGGTGTTTCTGGATAGTGGCAGTGCTCACCTAACCCATCCATATCCTCTTGTTTCAAACAATCCTTCACCTCATGTCAGGCTTTTCATCTGCCTGGGAGTCAAGTCATAGGAAGATGGGCAGTCAGCTACCATTCCTCCAGGGGCTACATGTGTAGTGTGTCAAATATCTCAGCAGTTCCAGTTAAATGGCCAACATTATTTGTTTTTCCACAGTAAACCACAAGTGAGGTAAGCAATAGTGAGGGTGGCAGAAAGGGAGACAAATTGGTGATGCACCCAGGCTCCAGTCCCAAGATCAAGAGAGAAGATTCAACAACTAATTCATATCCAATGAATTTTTTATAGTGAAATTAACTGGAAAAATTAAAAGTACAATCTGATATGTATCTTTTGCTTAAAGTTTGGACAGCAAGGACAGAGAATTCTCCAAAAAATAAATTCATTTTGTATAATAAGCTCCTTAGCTTCCTATTCCCCAGTTTGTACTTCACATATCAGTTCATCTGCTTGCAAAATTCATGTTGTTGGTAATAACCCAGGGAGGAGGTGATGCATCAGAGAATCTTCATGGCTGGATGAAACAAAGAAACTGGAAATTCTATGCCCTTGATGTTATATCAGTAGTAACAACTTCCTGTGCAAGAAAATATACCTTGATAAGAGGTGGGGAGTGTGGAAAGGAGTGGATGCAAAGTATAGGAGAAAGAACTAAATTTTATTACCTTCTATTGCATTTATAGATTTCGGTGGACACTTTAAAAAGCTACCTTATCATACTTCCAAATTGGTGTAATAATAGCCAACTTCAGAATGTAGAACACACTGCACACATAATAAGTATCCAATAAATATTTATTAACAGCATCTGACCAATTCAAGATCAATTTGGGAGACTGCTTGTCTTTTTCACCAGTCTCCCTTTTTCTGATTTCAGGTTTCAAAATTCCTCTAACTACACTCAAGACTAAGATTATGATCAGAATTACTATACAATATGCTTACTTAGTCATGATATTATGGTCAGAATATAATATTTTTCTAGAGGGAATCATATTACAAAGAGTTTTGTTTTTTCCTCGTGGTTTTCAAAGGTTATCTTGAAAACATTAAGTGTGAAAATGTTTTCTTCATTTAAAAATTACTTTATTGTGTGTATATCCATTGAACTAGTTCAAAAATAGGTTTCTATTTTACCCTATACTTCATATTATTTTATTACCTATAATTCCAAAATGAGGGCCAGGCACTCTCTTGCAAGCTGACAGCTTCATTCACTGCCATTACTAAAGCCATCTTGGTTCTTCCTTTTGTAGATTTCCTACAGTTTTTTGTAAGCTTCCTCGTAGTTTTATTTTTAAATGGTAATAGTTCAACAGTCAGCATAAATTTGAGAATATTGGGAGAATTATCTCATTTCCTCTTCCCAATCATTTAATTCATTTTTGTGATAAGTACAATTTACTAATCACTGGTTCTTAAAGTTCAGAATTCATAAAAGTCTGTTGGAAGCTTTATTAAGACAAAAAATTCCTCTACTCAGCCCTAGAAAAATGATTCAAAAGGAATTATCGGGGCATCAGCATTTATAGCAAGCTTTCAGGTGATGCTGATGCTTTACTCATGCAAGCTACACTTTGGTACTGTTCTGTATGGTACTGGATTGAGTTAATGGAGCCATTCAAAACACCTGACATCCTTCTAGAAGACTCAGTGTAGGATCAAATAATCCTGCCTAATAAGTTAGGATGGATGTCAAGACCTGGACATTTTAAGACTTAAGCTCTGGCTATACCAGAAATATCATGTTTTGAGACCAGTTTCAGTTTGACAAATATGTTTTCAAAGCTGATCATCATGACACATACCTACCAATTGTGTTGTTAAGGCAGACTATGCACACTTCAAGGAAGTATATGTACTTTAAGGAAAGCCTGTTTTTTTACCTTGAGAAATACTGGGTCAAATCAAACCTTAGGTCATTCTAGTAAACTGTGGAAAAGAGAAAAAGCACTCAAACAGATCCAGTTACTTTCTATGATAGCTGCTTGAAATACCATCACCCAAGGGGAATGAGTAAACTTGTCCCTTTGGGAAGTCAAATGGGAAAGTCAGAAAACAGGTTTAAGGCGGATTTTCAATTAAAACAAATTCTTTTACCCACTTGAGTTTCACAGGAGCTTATTGTACAAAAGGCTCTCAACAAAACAGGAGACATGATTGAAAAGAGATGAGGTATCCTTGAGTGTCATTTAGATGTATTCATATCATTTCATGTCCTCATGATGTCAATTTATTTGCTGTGCTATCTATGTGACCAACAGAAAGAACATCCTCTGAGGAATATAAGAAAATTCAATTCAAAAGGTATAGAGGACTTCTGGACCTGGCTGAGATGTAATAAGCACACTTCATCCTATCTTTCCACTAATTACTACTAACAACCTTGGACAGAAAACTTAAAGTAATTTTTTGAGGATGGTAAATAAACTCACGAAAGTATATTCAACATTATTGCTCACAGGAAATATAATATCACTATATAATTATCAAAATGGCTTGTAATAAAACCTGACAATAACAAGGACAAAGATGCAGATCAACTAGAGATTTCATACACTGCTGATGGGAATTCAAAGTGGTACAGTCATTATGGAAAATAAATTAATTGTTTCTTTTAAAGTTAAACAAATACCAATTGAACCAACATGCTTAAGTGATTATCTTGGTTTTAGTCTGTTCTTTGCTTCTGTAACAAAATTCCTGAGACTGGATAATTTATAAAACACATAAATGTATTTCTTACAGGTCTCGAGGCTGGAAAGTCCAAAGATCAAGATACTAGCACTAAGTAGCAGAATATAAAATTAATGCTCATAAATCTAATGCATTTCTATTCATAAGTGAGGAATCCTCTGAAAGAGAAATTAGGAAAACCACTCCATTCACAATAGCCTCAAAAAAAAATTAAAATAAAATACTTGGGAATCAATCTTAACAAAAGAGGTGAAAGATCTTCACAATGAAAACTACAGAACACTAAAGAAAGAAATTGAAGAAAACCTTAGAAGATGGAAAGATCTCCCATGTTCTTGAATAGGCAGAATTAATATTGTCAAAATGGCCATTCTACCAAAGGTGCTATACAGATTCAATGCAATTCCAATTAAAATTCCAATGACATCCCTCATAGAAATACAGCAGGCAATCCTGAACTTCATCTGGAAGAATAAGAGACCTCAAATAGTCAAAACAATCCTGAGCAGAAAAAGTGAAGCAGGAGGTATCACAATACCAGACCTTAAACTCTACTACAGAGCAATAGTAACAAAAACAGCATGGTATTGGTACCAAAATAGACAGGTAGATCAATGGTACAGAATAGAGGGCACAGAGACAAACCCACATAAATACAGGTATCTCATACTTGACAAAGGAGCCAAAAACATACAATGGAGAAAAGATAGCCTGTTCAACAAATGGTCCTGGGAAAACTGGAAATCTATATGTAGCAAAATGAAACTAAACCTCTATCTCTCACCCTGTACAAAACTCAACTCAAAATAGATCAAGGACGTAGGAATTAGACCAGAATTAGACCCTTCACCAAATAGAAGACAAAGTAGGCCCAAATCTTCATCATGTTGGCTTAGGATCAAACTTCCTTAACAAGACTTCCAAAGCACAAGAAATCAAAGCAAGAATCAATAAATGGGATGGACTCTAACTAAAAACCTTTTTCTCAGCAAAGGATACAATCAATAATGCATGATACAATCAATAATGTATTGATACAATCAATAGAGCCTACAGAGTGGGAAAAAAATCTTTTCCACATGCACTTCAGATAGAGCACTAATCTCCAAAATTTATAAAGAATTTATACAACTTTACTCCAAAAATACAAAGAACCCAATCAATAAATGGGCCAAGGATCTGGACAGACACTTTACAAAAGAAGATGTACAGATGATCAATATATATATGTAAAAGTGCTCAACATCTCTAGTAATTAGAGAAATGCAAATTGAAACAACTCTAAGATTTCATCTTACTCCAATTAGAATGGCTATTATCAAGAACACAAACAATAATAAATGTTGGCATGGATGTGGGGAAAAGGCACACTTTTACATTGCTGGTGGAGCTGCAAATTGGTGAAGCCACTCTGGAAAGCAGTGTGGAAATTCCTCAGAAAACTTGGAATGGACCCACCTTTTGACCCAGTTATCCCACTCCTTGGTTTATACCCAAAGGACTTAAAATTCGCATACTACAGTAACACAGCCACATCAATGTTTATAGCTGCTCAATTCACAATAGCTAGACTGTGGAATCAACCTATATGCCCTTCATCAGATGAATGGATAAGAAGTTATGGTATATATATACACAATGGAATACTACTCAGCCATAAAGAATAATAATATTATGGTATTTGCAGATAAATAGGTAGAATTGGAGAATATCATGCTAAGTGAAATAAGCCAATCCCCCAAAAACAAAGGCTGAATGTTTTCCCTGATAAGTGGATGATGATACAGAATCGGGTTGGGGGGCTGTGGAGTGAGAGAAGAGTGGAAGAACTTTAGATTATGTAGAGGGAAATCAGAGGGAGGAGGGGGCAGGGCTATGAAAGATGGTGGAATGAGACAGACATCATTACCCTATGGACATGTATGATTACACAAATGGTATGAATCTACATTGTGCACAATCATAGAAATGAAAATTTATACCCCATTTGTGTACAATGAATCAAAATGCAGTCTGTAAAAATAAAAAAAAAATAGAAATAAATAAAAAGATGCGAGCATTTTTAATGTCTAGTGGTGGCATGGTTTCTGCTTCTGAGATGATACCTTGTTGCTGTATCCTCTGGAGGGGACTAACATTGTCCTTATATGGTGGAAGGGATGGAAAGACAAAATGACTAGTTTCCTTGAGCCCTTTTATAAAGTTAGTGCCTCAGCCACAAAGAGGAATGAAATTATGGCATTTGCTCGTAAATGGATGGAATTGAGAACATCATGCTAAGTGAAATAAGCCAGACTCAAAGTCAGAAGTTAAATGTTTCTCTCATTTGTGGAAGCTAGAGCAAAATAAGGGGAAAAGGGAGGGGCAGGAGAATTCCACAAAAATACAAGGGAGATCAATGGTGTAGATGAAAGGGATTAAGGGGGAGGAAGCAGAGATAGGAAAAGCGAGGAACTCTAGAATGATATTGACCAAATGATCCTATGTAAATATATTAATATGCCACAATGAATTCCACCTTTATGTATATCTATAAAGTACCAATTTAAAAAACAATAAATAGAAGGAAGACCAATAGAACAAAGAAAGGGGAACAGGGAAAGCAGGGAGAGGAGAGTAAAAGGAAGCACTATGGACCTAAATGGAGCAAATTATATTCCATGTGTGTATGACTATACCAAAACCCCATTATTATGTATAACTATACATGTTATTAAACATATATTATGTATAACTATACATATTATGTGTAACTATACATATTATGTATAACTATACATATTATACCATTATTATGTATAACTATAATGTGCTAATAAAAACATTAAAATACATATAGCTAGTGTGTTAGTCACCTTTTTATTGCTGTAATCAAAAATACTTAAAATGAACAAGTAAAAGGAGGAAATTTTTATTTTGGGATCACAGTTTCAAAGGTTTCAATTCGTGATGGACTGACTGGCTCCATTGCTCTGGGTAATATATTGTTGTATTGTGTGCATGTATGAATATGTAACAACAAATACCATTATTCTTTACAACTATAATGCACCAATTAAAATGTGGAAAAAAGTAAATAAAAAATATATTTTCTGTAGGGCATGCCCCCAGTGTTCTCATATCCTCTCTGCCTACTGATACCAGCCCGTATTCCATCCAAATGATTAATCTATCATATGGATTAATCCACCGATTAGGTTGTATGTCTCATAATCTAATCATATCATCTCCAAACATTCCTGTGTTGCCTAACAAAAACTATTCATGGCATGCATCATTTTCAAACCATAAAAATTACTTACACCATTTATGAGGGTGAGGCTCTCATGCCTTAATTGCTGTTGAAAGGGCCTACCTCTTAATACTTTTACATTGGGTCATAGATTTCAAGGTATGGGGGACATATACATTCCAATCCTAGTACCTAAAGAAATAAAAACTATATATAATATAAAAAATTATATGTGAAAATTTATAGCAGCTTTGAAGTGAAAAAAATTCAAATGTCTTTCAATGTATAAATGAATTAAAAATTGTGATACATCTGTACAATGGGAACTAAGGATCTATAAATAACATGATTTAATGTTACATATTTATGCTAAATGTAAAAGATTTTTTCTTTTTTTAAATGACATTTTTAATCATTCTAATTAGTTATACATGACAGTAGGATGCATTTTGACATACATAAATAGAGTATAACTTATTCTTGTAGTTGTACATGATGTAGAGTTATACAGGTTGTGTAATAATATATGCACATAGGGTAATAATGTCTGATTCATTCTACTATCATTCCTACCCCCATACTCCCTCCCCTCCCTTCACTCCCCTCTATCTAGTCCAAAGTACCTCTGTTTTTCCATAGCCCTCCACTTATTATGAATTAGCATCCACATATCATAGAAAATATTTGGCCTTTGGTTTTTGGGAATTGGCTTATTTCATTTATCATGATAGTCTCAAGTTCTATCCATTTACCTGCAAATGCCATGATTTCATTCTTCTTTAAGGCTGAGTAATATTCCATTGTGGATATATGCCACTTTTCATTATCCATTCATCTGTTGATGGGAAACTAGGTCGGTTCCATAGTTTAACTTTTGTGAATTGAGATGCTATAAACATTGATATGACCACATCATTGTAGTATGCAGATTTTAAATCCTTTGGGTATGAGCCAAGGAGTGGGGTAGCTGAGTCAAATGGTAGTTTCTTTCCAAGTTTTCTGAGGAATCTCCATACTGCTTTCCAGAGTGGCTGTACCAATTTGCAATCCCACCAGCAATGTATGAGTGTATCTTTTTCTTCATATACAAGCCAACATTTATTGTTGCTTGTATTCTTATAATAGCTATTCTAATTGGAGTGAGATGAAATCTTAGAGTAGTTTTGATTTGCATTTCTCTAATTGCTAGAGAGGTTGAACATTTTTTCATATATTTGTTGATCAATTATATATCTTCTTCTGTGAAGTGTCTGCTCAGTTCCTTAGCCATTTATTGATTGGGTTATTAGTGGTTTTGGTGTTGTTTGAATTCTTTAGAAATCCTGAAGATCAGTGCTCTATCTAAAGTGCATGTGCTAAAGATTTTCTCCCACTCTGTAGGCTCTCTCTTCATGTTATTGATTGTTTTCTTTGCTGAGAAAAAACTTTCAGTTTGAATCCATCCCATTTATTGAGTCTTAATTTTATTTCTTGCACTGTGGGAGTCTTGTTAAGGAAGTCAGATCCTAGGCCAACATGGTGAAAATGTGGGCCTACTTTTTCTTCTATGTGGCACAGGGTCTCTGGTCTAATTCTTAGGTCCTTGGTTCATTTTGAGTTGAGTTTTGTGCAGGGTGAGAGATGGAGGTTTAGTTTCATTTTGTTGCATATGGATTTCCAGTTTTCCCAGCACCATTTGTTGAAGAGGCTGTCTTTTCTCCACTGTATGTTTTTGGCTCCTTTGTCAAGTATGAGATACCTGTATTTATGTGGGTTTGTCTCTGTGTCCTCCATTCTGTACCATTGGTCTACCTGTCTATTTTGGTGACAATACCATGCTGTTTTTGTTACTATTGCTCTGTAGTATAGTTGAAGGTCTGGAATTGTGATACCACCTGCTTCACTCTTCATGCTAAGGATTACTTTGCTGTTCTGGGTCTGGGTCTCTTATTCTTCCAAATGAATTTCATGATTGCCTTTTCTCTTTCTATGAGGTCCGTCATTGGGATTTTAATTGGAATTACATTGAATTTGTATAGTGCTTTTGGTGGTATGGCCATTTTGACAATATTAATTCTGCCAATCCAAGAATATGGGAGAGATTTCCATCTTCTAAGGCTTTCTTTAATTTCTTTCTTTAGTGTTCTGTAGTTCTCATTGTAGAGGTCTTTCACCTCTTTTGTTAGATTGATTCCCAAGTATTTTATTGTTTGAGGCTATTGTGAATGGGGTAGTTTTCCTAATTTCTCTTTCAGAGGATTCATCACTTATTCAAAGAACTGCATACCAGTACAAAGTGAATTTTACTGTATGTAAATTTAAATTAAAAAAAATGAAACATAGTGTCTGCTAAGATTAAACTTATGCATATTCTAGACCCAGTCATTCTACCTGTTGACTTAATTACAACAGAAATGCATATATGTATTCAGTAAAGGGAAGCATGAAATATTTTATAGTGTTAGTGCTCATAATAGCCCAATTGTAAAATAAAAACAAAAACAAAAAAGCCCCAGAAATCAAAAAGAAGAAAACTACCTAAATGTTCATTTATAATAGAACAGATAAATAAAATGTGATATATTCATACAATGTAATATACAAAGGGATTAATGAACTGCAACAACACATAATAATTGACCATTTACCCTCAAAAGTCAATGCTGAATTTAAGAAGTTGAACATTAAAGTGTACATCCTATATGATTACCCTTATATGAAATTCAAAAGTACAAGACTAACCTGAGGTCCTAGAAGTTTCAGTAGCATTTATTCTTGATGGGCTAGTGACTGGAAGGGTAAGAGAGGTCCTATTGAGATGCTGGTAATATTTTATTTTTGATCTGGGTGCTATTGATATGGGTGTGTTCAGTTTGTGAAAAATTATCAAGCCATAATCTGGTTAGTACATTTGTTTTCTGTATGTATATAACCTGGATATGCATCGATTATTCTAGGAAGAGTTTCCACAGCTTTCATCAGTTTTGTAATGGGGTTCCTACCTCAAAAATTATTATAAGCATTGAATTACAGAAGAAAAAATGAAACTTGAATGGCATTAGAATTGTAAATTGACAAGAAAACTGATTTTTCTAGCTTTTTCTACATTGAATGAGTCCAAGTCCTGTCCTATTTAAAGAAATTGGTGGTCCTATGGAATTCCCCACTCCTGGCTATATTTTTAAGACAGCAGTTTTATGTTTGCTCTGAACTGAGGGGTTTCCCAACATTGGGGATTTTCACTGCTTAAACTGGGAAAGTCCTGCGCAAACCCAAATAAAAGTAGCAGAGACATTTGTCTTGTTCTTTTTAGAAAAGAGGAAATCTCTTTGCCCATCACTGGAGTTATTGGATAATGGGAATAGTCTACCCAATAGAAGCACCCGATTGGGTTTTGCTGAGAAACTTGGTGGAATTTCTAGCAGTTACTGTGTTTGAGAAAAACGAATGTGGGTCAGGGCAGCATTGAGAAATTCCCTGATGTTCTGAGGGCGAGGCCTGCTGTAGCACCTGGCCTGTAATCAACCTTCTGTGTAATGCCTCCTTTCATCTTTTACATTAAGTGCAGGGACTTGGTTTCCTGTGTCACTTCAGAGGGCTGCAATTTCAGTGGCAGCTTCAAATGGCAGGACAAATGATTAAATGGATGTATTTCAGAGTCCTTGCTGGTGGATCAGATTTAGCCAAAGCAATCACATGTCTCTGTACAATGAGTTCCCTAATTCTCAGAGAAGAAGCACAAATGGCCCAGTAGCCCTTGAGAGTTTTCAGTGTAAGGTGGTTTCTCTTTCTAGGATTGTGGTTTTTTGATGTTTTTCTCTTATGTTAGGTGAACACCACTTTAAAAGTACATTCAATATAAGAACCATCTAAACGTATCCCTTTTAAGAAAGACCAAGACATACATCCTTTAAAACACAGGAAGGTTCTTTGTTGCATTTAATAATCACACTTTTTACCCTTTTGATTAATGAATGATCTCAATGTGGGGTGGAGGAACAAAGTAACTGGATTCTCTAAACATCATAAAAATTATGAAGCGAGGTAATGGACACCATGTTTTACTTTTTGACTTGGTTTTAAATCCCATCCAAAGAAACACATTCATTTTGTTAGGTGATACAGAGTCCATTCTAGCCTCTAGAAAAGCTGTCATAATTACTATAAGAGCTAGAAAGGGGACAGAAAAAGAGAGAGAACTCTTATCAATCAGAAGTTTAGTGAGCATTAAGTACTTATGAGGTCTATAACCCCCTATGTATGTGTGTGTATACACACAGATATACATATTACATATATCATGTATATCTTACACATGTATACATATATAAGAATATGGGTGGAAATGTGTACATATAACATCTTCATATATATCCTTATTTAATCTTCTAAATAACCTTTGAGTATATTAGTGTGTGTTTTGTAGATGAGAATCTAAGATGGAGAAAGATGAAGTAATTTGCCTTAAATCTGCAAAGAAAGCAGCAGAGAAAAGATTCAAAACTGTTCTTCCTTATGCCTGATGATAGATCCTTGGAAACTTTATGATTACTATGGGCCTGGAAAATAAAACAGTCCATTTTGAAAAGGTGTACTTGAGCTTAGGGGTTTCAAGAATAATTTTGCTTCAGATCATCCAAGGCAACTATGAAAAAAATCTTTAAGTCAGACACTTGTGAGCTCATGTTTGTAGCTGAGAAGAATTCATTGTGTTTTGAGATGTGGAAAGGAAATTAACCAACATGGGTGAAATGCAAAGTCTCCATGGGGTAATGATGTGGGAAAATATGCACAGATTGCACATGTGAGTGAAACCACAACTTGAACCCTAGTTAAGACGTGTTGGCTCAGGTGAGCCCAAAATTCCACACTGGCATCAAGAGAAGCATCTGCAACCTAAATTAAGTCATTCCAATATTCTAAGACTACTCACCAAGCTAACAGTCTCACTTGTATCTTGAGTTCCAATTTCTAGAATCAACAGATTTCTCTAAGAATATTAGCCAAACTAGTGCTGAGAAAATCCCCACACATGTTGATTGGTCTCAAAAGTCATAACTTAGAATATTTTTTAATACTGTAATACATTTTCCTTGATTTTCAGCATTTATCACTACTTTCTGTTCTTGAGATAATTAAATAAACACAGTTATCTTAGTTACAAGGCAAACAGAGACTGATGTTATATTTGTCTTTAAATCTTGGAAATCAGTGATTTAGCTGATTCTGCTTTCCAACATTTTCTTCATGTTAGCCCCTATTTACTACAAATCCCACATATTTTCCAAGTGCTTTGATTCTGAAAGATTCAAACTGTTTTCTGGATTCCTTAATATAATATGTGCCAGAGGTACCCTCTGGCAAATGTCAGGCCCATTTTACAGGTGGAGGATTTGAGCAGTTTAAGCAAAAGGTGTGTCAGTCCTAACCCCAAAGGTGAGAGGACCCAGACCAACTATGACCCTAGACTTGCTAGTTCTCCCACTGTTGCTTTCTTTATTAAGGAATGTGTCTTCTTTTGGTTCCACTCTGGTGCTGGTCCTTGTCTGGTTACTAGGCAACTTGAGCTATCACCACCTGACTGGTTCAAAATACTGGTGCATCAAAGTCCTGGAAAACTGAGGCAAAATATTTTCATTGTACACATGTTAAATTTAGTCTAGTACCATGCCACTATAGCTAGAATCAGCTAGGAAAAAAACAAAAAGCTTTGAAAGGCTACCAAACATTGTGCATCTGAAAGATTGGGTTAATTACAGGTGGATAATTATTACAGCTGTCTTAGCACACAAAAGAAGAAAAATAAAGTACAGGCTGCTTGCTATACAGAGCTTAGACTTCAAGGCACTCAAATATATATTTGTAACACAGAAAAATGATGTAAAGGGTATCATGAAGGGTCAAGGTAGAGGAGAGAAATCATCTGATAACCACAGCAACTTGATCTTAGCTTCTTTGAGCTTTCATGGTGATTTCAAAATGAGAAAGCAGAAAGGCAAAGGTAGAGAGAACAAATTACCCTAGCTACTTATTTCTTAAGCATAAAAAGGAATTCCTCACAAGAGAAAGAGAACAAAATAGCTCTGTATAGTCTTTTATAATTCTCAGCATGTGGATCCAGTGTAGGCTTAGTTATTTGAAGCAGGTTTTGTCCTTGAGGACAGAGAAGGGTGTAAGATGTAGTCCTGGGCTTTACAAACAACAGCTGTGCCTCAAGCCTAAGGTACAATCATTGGGGACCCAGTGAGGGAGTGGCTTTCACCTTTCCTTCCAGGTTCATGACATTGCTGGGAGAATTTTCACTTCACTGTTTTAAAAAAGGTTATATTTGGACCAGACCCAAACTTTAAAAAGCTAAATTTTCTTAGATTTAAAAATGTTGCAACAATCACTAAAAATGAATAGAGCTATTGATCCCTCAGATGTATTTTAGTCCATGTGCTGTCCCCACCTCATCAATTTCAAAGAACAGAGCAAATACATCAAACAAAAGGCCTCTAAAATTCCTCTGATTCCACATGACTACTCAGGAGGGTGTTCTTTTCCAGGGACAAGGCACACTGCAAGACGGATTATGTGTCACATGTAAATTACTTGTAGTTATAATTATGATTCCAATGTACAGTGAGCATTGACCAATGGCTTAGGCTCACTGAAGGAAGAGACACTGTTATTTTCATTTCATTAGAGTTCTAGTTAATGTGATGATCCCTAAAGAGTAGTTAATATTGTAAATATTGGCAGATAGTCATATTGTCCTGATTTGCAAATGATTCCATGGTTTCCTAAAAAAACTAACATACATTTCACAATTAAATTATGGGATTAAAGGTAAAATCATTTGGTGAAGTGCTGGTAACCAAGAAAAATATTTTGAAAATAAACTTATTTATAAGTAAAATGAGGTAGTAATGAAAATGGAAAGCATGCACATATACTCCATTAACAATAAAAACAAAAACTACAAAATAAAAAGGAAAAATTCAATATGGAACGTATAAGATTTAGAGAGGTATAATTTTTGTTGAGGCATATAAAATAAAACCTGTAGAGCCATACAATACTACTTGATAGAAAGCCTTAATATAATAAAATAACATTATAATAATACTATTTTTTAAATAAATATATAAATTTAATACAACTTCAATCAGTAACCCAACAGGGTTTAAACTGATAAAGTGATTTTATGTGATAGAAATAAAGTGTATCTATATAAGAAAACAAAGTATGCAAAAAATTGCCAAGAATGCTTTTGCAAAGGTAAAAATAAGGATGTATCCTGTTATTCAACTTAAAGACTAGTCTATTCCAGAATCTTCCCCAAGCAGCTGCTTCTGGAGAACCCATCAAGATAGTTACGACCAACTTGCCACTGAATGATATTTTATTGGCTCTTTTTAGTTATACATAACAACAGGATTCATTCTGACATAAAAGCATGGAATATAATTCTAATTCAGTCTCCAGTACTCCCTCCCCTCCCCTCCTCTCAACTCCTGTTCCCTTCCCTCTACTCTGCTGATCTTTCTTTTATTTACTTATATTTTTTAAGGAGTGTCTTGTGGATGTACATGATGGTGAGATTCACTGTGGTACATTCACATACGTATATAAGAAAGTTAGGTCAGATTCACTACACTGAATTTCCCTATCCCATTCCTCCTCCCTTCCCTTCATTCCCCACACTGAACCATAGTTTGATGGGAATGTCAGAATTCAATTCCAGCACTGTTTTTTATGGTAGGTTGAGTTTTAGTTGGGCTAGGGATCAAGAAACTGGTCCTCATCATCCCTTTGCCTTGGGGCTTTGCTTTTTAAACATTTTCTTTTGTGACCTGGTCCTCTTCCTTGTTTGAATTATTTGGCTTTCCTTTCATCCAGCACAACTACTTCTTTTTCGCTTGTGATTCTGTGATTTGGCACCCCTCCCAGTGCTTCATTCTGGTTTGGCCACCTTTATGCTCTACTTGGCTCTGGCCCAACATCTAGCACATTTTCCTACTTAATCCATCCTTGTAAGCACTTCTAGAGTTCCAGGTTTAGTCATAGACTTATTCGTAATTATATTGCCCCCTCCCTAGAGAACACTTCCTTTAGTGGATTATAACAGGTGGCTTACATAATAGAAATGCTTTCCCTCACAGTTCTGGAGGCCGAAGTCTGTAACATTAGCCCCACTTCCTGTATTAAATGTGTATTTCTACTTTTTAGCTAAGGGACTTTGAGCAAGTTCCTTCATTCTTTGGGTCTCAGTTACCTTCTCTGTACAATGAAGAAGACAAGTGTTCATCTCATGCAACTGCAGTGAAGATTAAATTAAAATAAATATGCAAACAGTATCTGGATCAGTTGTCATCCAATAAAGGTTAATTATTATTGATATATTCAAGGCCCTAATACCACTACAGAAACAGAAATATATTCAGTTTCTTATTTACTTAATAAGGACTAATTGAGCACCTATTATGTACAGTCAATTCTCAGTATTTGTTGTGGTGATTACATTCTATAAAGTCACCATGAACACTAAATTATAGAATACTGAATCATGGTTCCTAGGGGAAATACAAGGATAGTCACATGAACTATTTTCATCAACTGATCAATACACAGAACCTTGTTTTATGTATGTTTCAATTTAAAAACTTTTTATTTACTATATATTGTTGATTCATTTACATTGAACCCATGGCCATCAACACTCATGCTTTACCTAATGCATGTATCTTCTCCATGAGTAACATCACAGCCTTCTTGCACTGAGGAACACTAGACATTGCTTTATCACTACCTTTGGGAACCATTATAAGCAGTGAAATTACCAATGAAGAGCATAAAAAAATGAAGAAGAAATGTCATCAAAGAGACTGCAGAAAAAACACTTGTTTATAGTCTGAGAACTGAAACAAGATGGCAGTATAACTTTGTTAAACCTCAGCTGGGAGTGTGCACGCACATTAAGAGACTAAAATTTTTTTTGTTCTGCATAAGTCCATGAAGGACCACAACAATGCTCTGAGTACTGATTTTGAGGTTACAAGTAGGTTTCAGTGGGTAGGTGAATTTGCAAACATGGAGTCTTTGAATAATGAGGATTGCCTATAGGTGCAGCACTATATTAGGTTCTAAGGCACAGTGCAGAACAAGGCCATTTCTTCAGTGATGCTTACTCTCTACAAAGGAAAAGAATGATAGGGTGGGAAAAGAGAGATTTAATGAGTGACCTACTGACTTAAAGAACTGGCATAAATGTTCTCATTCCTTCAGTCCTCTGGGGAAGAAGAGGATTCCAAGTGTCTATTTCCTTAAGGAGCTCTTCTGCCACTCCACTTGCTAAATTATTTGTTTCTCTTTCCAGAGGGTTCCACAATCAGGGAAGATCCTACTGAACTTCAAGTTGAAAAATGTAGTAGGTCAGCATGTCCTTGTGTGGTCTCTGTTTTCCTGGGAAATGCTTGCACTTGATTGAGAAGAGACTAGCATTCTCTCTTTTACTGAAATGATCACTGGCTGTGACACTTTTCTTCTTCAATGTGGCTTTGGCTCAACTTCAGTGCTCATGGATGCCAGCAGCCAGCATTCTGCAAGGTGACAACATATACTCTATTCCAGATTCACATGACCTTGATCTATTCCCCACTGTGCCACTGAAATTTAAAACAGGGATTCTGAATTTCAACTATGCATACAAACCATGTGAGGGACTTTTATAAACCATCAACGTCATATTCCATCCACACCAATCAGATAGGTTCTGTGGGTGGGTCACAGATACCTGTTTGTTTTAAAGTTTCCATATGGATTTAATGTGCATCCAGAGTGGAGAACCACTATTTTGATTTAACTGCCTTTCAATTTCCTTACCCAGAGGAAAAAAGATGTTGGTATCTGATGAGTCCCAAGAGAATAGGTTATAAGCTACAGTCCTAAATTCAGTTTCAAAATTACCAGGACCCTTCCCTCTACTGTCTTTCTTCCACTGATGTAATTACTATAGGAAATATGCTAATTAGCATATTTTCTTCCCCACAGTATGTTTACAACGTCATTGATGTCTTGCTCCCTATTCACAAGTTTGTAAAGAAGTAATGTTTTTACCTCAAAGAAACAAAAATAAAAGCACCCAAAATATAAAACTGAGTGTTCTCTGAAAGAGAACAAAAGCACCATGATCTTTTACATGATAGCTGAACTTGAATGCTGTGTGGCATGAATTTCAATGCCATTCTGCGTTTTTAATCACATCCCTTGAGCACTTAGGTCTGTGGCTAGAGAGAGCAGGAGAGACATAGAGTTGAGCCAAGTACAATTTTTGTTTTTGTTTTTGAAAGAGAATACGTCTGGAACTCTGAAAAATAGTTCAGATCATAATCAATGAAGTAATCCTCAAATAGATTTGAGTGGGCAGATGAGCAGAGCAAAGGCCACCAGTTTCTCCCCACAGGCCAAATGCTGAGTGAAGTTTCAGTAGCACTTTGGCAGAAGTTTGGTCCAATGAGAGACTAAAGTCCAATGCTTAGGTTACCTAACAAACTCCTCTTTGAATTAAATGCATCAAGTTTTAAGATAAAATGAAACTGTGAGAATAATTTAGATATACTTATCAGCAGTGGTCCAAAGAGATTCTTTCTAAGTCTTTGATAAATAGAATATTAAAAGTATCCCTTGCTAATCTATTAGGTTGGGATACTCATTTCACAGACTGCATAGATCATATAATATATAGTTAACTTCCAGCAGCCAAGACACAATGTTTTCCAAAACTTTTAGCAGTGAAGAATAAAGATGATAAAAAGGATCCCTGACAAAAGTCTGAATTAAGGTCTAGGGAGCTTCCAGAATTTTCTGGAAGTTGGGAAGGACTGATTCATAAGGTAATCAGCAGTTACTGTAATTCACATGGATAGGAAGTGACAGTGATACCTTCAAAGATTCCATGTGATTACATCCCATAATGAAAGAAATCAAGGGGTGTTATTCAAAACAGACAGATAAGCAGATATAATATGTCTACGAATATATAAATCAGAAACTGTGGATTTAGGAAACAGAAATTAGAAAGTCAGTCTCAAATATTAGGTTCCAAAGTTGGAAGGACTTTGTTAGTCAGAGATCTGAAATGAGGCATAACTTACCCAGCATTCTATCGACAAAAAAAAGAGTTATTAAGGGAAGTTCTGAGAATTGGGGCTTCCTGATAGGGTAACCAACCATCCTGGATTATCTGGGATTTCTTAACTTTTGCACTAAAAGTCCTGTACCCAAAGGCAACGTCTCAGCCTTGGAAAGCCAGGAATGGTTGATTATCCTATTGCTGTATAATCTTGAGACAACACCAGACATTTTCTAAATAATAGGAGGCCTATTCCACAGAAGAATATAAAAGGATACAAGTTATTTGAGGGAAAAATCAGAGATAGGATAGGGAATTAAGAATACACCTTATACCTTACACAACTGGCCATGGAATTTTCTAATTGTTCTTTCATCTCTTAGAACCTCAGTTTCCATATCTGCAAATTGATTACTTGGGGTTAGAGTAATGACTTTCAATCTTTTGTATTTCCTCTTTTAGAAGAAACAGATTCCATTCTTCAAATGAAATCCTATCTAGAAAGAAATATATAAACTAGATAAAGCAGAGTTGCTGGGTTGAAGCCTGATTAGAGGACCTATAACCCTGACTACTTGGCTGTACACTCAATTCTTCCCCCAGAAAACCCTTGAGGCATCTATCTGTGCTGGACCAATACAGTTCTGAAACCACCAACTGGATGATCTTCAAGTTCTCTCTGGGTCAGAAATCCCATGATGACTTGGCCATCTGCAACCTTACCCCTATTTTTCAGAACTGAATTAACTGTCCTTATTTTCAGAGTCTCTACCTCAAGATCCCCCCGCCCTCCAACACAAATACTACTCAGAACATACTCAGGTTACCAACTTGGTTGGACTTTTTTTCCACCTCAAAGTAAGTCAAATAATGCATAGAAAACATATTCAAATGATCATCTTTGGGTGGTGTGAATATGGGTGATCAATTTCTTACGGTCTTTGATCTTGTGCCACACCTCATGCTTGGACATGTTTTGGCCTTGTTCACTACATCTGCCAACCTCTTCCTTCTCAGAGAAAATTTTTTCTTGGGTCTTTCTATTTGTCTAGTATCCCTGCTTTCATAGTGCACACTTTTAGTTTCTCCTATATCATTTTCTAAGCTGTATTTTTCCCCTACTTTGACTTGCAATGTGAATTTCCATTATTAACATTCATTTCCCCTGCCCCTTGGGGACTGATTTATCCCTAGGATGCCACACTGTTTCAAGTGGTTATCCTTATGAGCTAATTCCCTTGAATAAGTTCTCTTTTCTCCATGAAAATAGCTTACTAATCATGTTATGAGTCCCTCCTAGCTCTGTTGGCTTCACAGAATATGTTTCCCTGTGAAGAGGAAGTTCTGATAAAGAGAAGCCAAGTCGGAATTTAGGGACTCTGGACAATACATATTTGGTCACCCTGAGGGTGAAGACCCTTCAAGTGAAGTTCAAACTTTCCAAAGAACATGTCTCTTCATTGCCAAGGATAATAAAGCTTTATGGTTAGATATCGATGACCCCATTACCTTAAGGAGATCACTATCTCTGACGTAGATGAGCCCCAGACAATAGATTGGAAGGTGGTGGAAGAATAAGATAACAGTTATTAATATAGCTTTAGGTAGAAAGGACACTTAGCAAAAGGAAAATCCTTTAATGGGGTAATTGTTCATGAGGCACACTCTATGTTCCATCACTCAACTAGTTTTGTATCTTTGGTTCCTGACCCATGCCTGACCAGGTTCTTTTGGCCTTTTGCTTCTAGCATGAATTTGTGAACTTGAACTATCAGATTCGATTCTGCCCAATGTCATTCAATCTTTTTTCAATAATTCTACACATTTTAAACTATTCAATCTTTCTACTTGCTGATTCTTAAAATATGATGGTGGATGATTTGAGTCAGGATGAAATGCACTACCACTAACTAATTTTGTGACTCTCAGAAAATTATCTGAACTCTCTAAGTCTCACCTTTTTCATCTGTAAAACAGAAGAGAATTTCCTCATAGGATTGTTGTGAAGAATAAATTATGATATTTATGGTTGTCATGTTCTCTGACACTTAAAAGGTGATCATAATTTATATAAAGCAGGGCTACTCAAAATGTGGTTCACAGAGCAGTGCTGGTTTTTTGTTACTGGTCTGTGATAAAAAAAAAGTGCAGAAAATGAGAATTAGTCCCTAGAAATGTATAGATTAGAAATTTTATTTTTTAAAGAACTATCTTTTCCACATATATACTTTGAGAAACATTGATATAAATGGGACCTCAGTTGAGGAAATGTTTGATATAGCTTAGCATATATCACCTGGAAAGACATTTTAAGAAGTATTAAACATCCTCTCCCTTTTTTACTTGCCATTTATCTTCATGGTATTGTCGATCCTGGAAAATTCTCCTGTCACACCATTTCATTTGTGAAGGACCTCTTTCCTTTTCTGCTCATCTGTTGGTGTCTGTTAAGGAAACACAAATTAACGTTAACATTTGTTCAAAACATAACTCAGAAAATCTGTTTCAAAAGCACATGGGATGCATTCCAAAGCCAACTGGCATTTCTGATTTGTGTTACTCATGCCATTTCTCAAAGCTGTCAGGGGATAATTAAAAGTCAAAGGGGAAAATTTAATTCTTTTCTGTTAAGGTATAGTGGCTGTAGTAGAAAGAAAGCATTAACATTTTCAGAGGAGGAGGAGAGGAGTGCTTGATTAAATCTAAAGAAAACAATCAATTCTAAGCATATGCTGTGGTCACTTTATCCATTAGCTTCAGGATAAGAGTGGCATTTGGAGCAGACTTTTTAAGGCATTGGCACCAGGCCATTCCTGAAGCACAGAGTCATTATGGAGACATTTAATTAGTGCATTTTGCATGATTGCCTATGGACACAGGAGGGGCAGTATGCCATCTAGCCCTTTTAGGGTCAGTTGATGGCTGGAGAGAAGACCAGTCTGCAAAGTTATAGTAAGTCCTATAGAGTTAGGGAGTTCTTATGATTTCCATTTTAATACACTCCATGCCTAGAATGGGTCATAGAACATAGTAGGTACTCAGTAAGGTATTTGTTGAATAAATAAATACATTTCAAGGCCACCAAATCTAGAATACATTTAAACCTGATTGTCTCAATGGTTCAGTCCAGGATACCTGGTCTTAATAAATGGCAGAAACAGGATAATCTGTGATAGATTGCCGAATGAAACCTAAGTAGAAGCTGGTTCAAAAAATCCATTATAATCTTATCTTTGTCTTCTCTGTTTCAAAAGCCTTATATGTACTATATCACTCTTAGGCATCCTTCACTTGAATATTTTGAATGCAGTAATAGAACAAACAATAATGTTTAGTTTAAGTAAACATAATAGAGCTTTAAAAGAAAATTGACCTTTTTTAAAATCAGGCCTCCCACAAAATTAAATGAGGTCTGTATTGTGCCCTGGACGGTAGAAGATTCAGACTTTGTTATATTGAGAAAGCAAAGAATTTTCACTCATAAACTCAAAAATCCTTTGATTTGTCATCAATGATATAATTTAGTAGTTTATAAAGGAAGCTTGGGCTTAAAGGTTTGTAAGAATGGAGCAGGAGAAACATAGTGATGAAGGCATGGGTTAAATTGAAAAAAATTAAGAAAGGTTGGGGAAAAAAGAGAAGAAAATCAAGAAATGATGAATTAAAATTCCAAAAGCAACTCCTAACTATTGCCTCTTCCTGACTTGGAAACTATGAGAAGTGTGAAGAATGGATTTCTGTGTCTTCTTTAGGTGAAATATGTCTAAGTAAGTAACTCTATGTGAGTTTAAAATACTGTGCAAAGCCATATAATAATGTTGGTTCACAGCTTGCAAAAGAGGAAGTGAAGGAGAATAGCAAAAGGAAAGAGGAGTTTGAACATGATACTATGGGCAATAGCAGACTTATATGGAAAAGGGTCCTGGCTCCACTGATATGGAGTAATTGTAGAAGGCTTACCAAAGGGACTATTTACAAAGATTTGTGATCTGAATTAAAGGGAAATCAACTAGGTATGGTAAAACACCCAAGTGCCCACAACAGCAGGTAACTGTTACCATCCTACTCCTGAAAGCACAAATATGGAAAGCCATTACTGGAAACTAGAAAGAGCTAGAGCTATAGCTGTAGGAGAAAGTTGCCTTCCAGGAACTGTGCCCTTTAGTGGAAGAAAAAAGCTACCACCACATTTCTGCTCAAGTGGGAGAGAGCTGGTAAAATAAATACCCCAACTTTTCTACTTTCCAACTCTTTGCTGGTGCTTATTATTAAGTCAAACTGAAGTGGAAGCCAGATGTCAGTCAAGCCTAATTTGTGTAGTACATTAACATCAGGCTGCAGAGGTATGGCGCACCATGAAGGATATGGAGGGAATCTAGCAGGATAAACAACAACAAATAGAGTACCTAAGAGGTATGGGCCTTAGGTAACAAGAAGATTGTGGAAAGAGAATGGACTCTCTGATGTGAATAGTAGAAGGAGTATGTCATCCTGGTACAAGGAGTTCGAACTCCATGGTGAAAATATATACCCCTAGGCATAATGGGATGATTCAACATAACAGAATCAAGGAATCTGAAGTTCACAATAGGATTGGTTTCGATATTCTTACATATCAAAAGATAAATAATGGTATTCTTTTCTTAATTATTATTTTAATTATACAAATTTATGGGATATATTATGATATTTCAATACTAGTATACCATATATACTGATAAAGAGTAATTAATGTTTTCATCTCCTTATTATTACTTCTTATTTGGAGACTTTAAGCTTCTCTATTCTAGTTATTCATAAAAAATATAATAGGATATCATGACTGTAGTTTCCCCACTATTGTGTTGAACACTATTTTTGCTTATTACTTCTGTTTTGATTGTAATATACAATAGTGATTATTAGAGCCTGGAAAGGGTTGAAGGAGATGGATAGAAGGAGGTTGGATAATGTAACAAAACACGGCATCCTTTCATTTTAATATGGAAGTAGTTTCCAGAGAGCCAAGAAAATGGTTTGTCATCAAGTATTCATATTTCCGTTTTCATTCTTCTCTGTATCAATGTAACTTTGTAGACATGACATTGAGAATTGCATTCATCTTTTCTCTATGACAACCCTATAAATAAGGAGAAATGTTTATTTGCTAATTAATTGATGGAAGTTTGTACAACTAAATTTATGCAGTATTTAGTTAAAAACTGATTTGTTTTGCAATATTATTTGACCTCATCTTCAAGGCATTGCAAACTAACAAAAATAGCTTTCCCTAAATGGAAAAAGATAAAGGGTTACTCAATTGTTTCAGCCTTTTAGGTAATTATGCTTCGGGGGTGGTTGAGAAACAAACACAACTCAGTATTTTCACAGACTCAGTCACATGATTATGTTAAACCTCCCCCAACTTCTTAAAAAATTGTTTTTCTGTCAAGGAGACCTTTTCTTTATGTCAGTGGAATTCTCTGCTCTACTCATATTTAGCAATTTATCCAAGTCCTTTTGCATGGCTATTTAAAGTACTTACTTAAATTAGTAACTTAAAAGTTGAATTAGGTTTCTTTTCTGAGGCTCATATAATAATTGCCCATTTGAAAATAACAGGACTTTGTTTTCTTCATCCACATATATTTTACATATACTATTCATTAGCATAAAAAATAAATCCTTTTTCAATTTTCCAAAATTAATGTGAAATTTTGAATAAAATTTATAATAATGTACTTAGAATTAAGGAAATGATTAAGGAATCTATTATATAAATAACCCAATGTGATCATGATAATACATTTATTCAAGAATAACAGCTTACATTTATTAGAGTCCTTGAAGTTTATACAGCCCTTTAACCCATGTCATTGGATGCTTGCTACAACCTGGCATGGTAAACAAAGAAGGCATTATCTCCTATTCTATTGAAGGGAAGACTAGAGCTCACAGAGTTAGAGTAGTCGATAATATAGAAAATGGGGGAGGTAGAACTTGAATGCACACCTTCTAAATTTTTAATTAATATCATGTGCCATAGCAGCATAAGCCTGGAGGTGGGGGAATGAGTTTATGAAAGGCATGAATGTTTTTTAAAAAGTTCTGCTGATGGATATTCCACCCATTTATTCTCTGTCTGGTCCAACAATCAACCATTTGGCAAGAATTCCCACCATTTTTGTAACTTAGACCTATGGCCCCTATATGGCTGTCATGAACATAGATGAAGATATACTATTTGGCATATTTTAGAAAATAAAGTTTATATTCTTGAAGACAATAGTTACATTGTCCTTTAACATTCTTACGTAAAACATAAAATAATTCTAGCATCTTGTCCTTGAGAATCTGTTTTCCTTTCTATTGGGAGACATCTTTTTAAAGTGATAGCATTGAAGTTGGATCAATACCAGGCAGGCCTGGAGTCAGGGAGTTAGGGAGAGAGATAAAGACCATTTAATTCTCCAGTTAAAAATGTAAATTCTGAGAGTTCCCCACTCAGAACATTGGCCCAGACGCTCTCGTGGTTCCTCTAGGGGCCACCAGCACAGCTCGGAGGCGAGAGTCCTCAGCTGGGGAAGTGGGCACTGAGGAGAGGACACTTGGGTTGTCCTCTCCCGGGGCCCAGCTCAGTGGCTTGTGTTCAGCTCAGCCAAGTCCAGCGAGTCCTCATCTGGGGAAGTGGACATAGGGACAGACATCAGGCTCAGCCCATCGCAGACGGCTGAGAGTTCCCCACCCAGGACATAGGCCCAGAGTGCTCCCGTGAGACCTCTGAGGGGGCAGCAGGTACAGGGCAGAAGCAGGAGCCTTCAGCATGGGGGAAGGGAGCACAGAGTGCACACTTGAGGCTCCCACGCTGGGAGGCCAAGCCCAGAGGCCAAGTCTTACTCCAGCCTGGCCCTGGCCCTCGGTCTTGTGCTACTGAAGACTAGGAGGTGAGAAATTGGAAACCTGCAGGGACACCACTTGTTTTAAGGGGAGAAGTTGCTATAACTCACTTTCTCACGGATAGAAGGGAAGATACATGAGCAACATGAGAAGACAGGGGAAGAAAGCGTCTCAAAGAAACCTAGAAACTGCATCAACAGAATCCAGTGATAACATGGTAGAAGAAATGTCAGAAAGGGAGTTCAGAATGTACATAATTAAAATGATCAGAGGCCCAGTGGGGGCGCCTCCACCTGTCGCTGACCAGCAGCATTCTGACCACTACCCCCCCAGGCGGGGGGCCCCACAGCCTCCACCCTCGGGTGGCCCAGGCCCAGGGCCTAAGCAGGGCCCAGGCCCAGCGGCCCTAAAGGTGGCAAGCTGCCCGGAGGGCCGAAACCCGGTGGTGGCCAGGGCCTGAGCGCTCCGGAGGCCAACCCAAGCTGCCCCACGGGGGCCGCCAGCACCACCCGCCCTACCACCAGCAGCACCACCAGGGTCCCCCGCCTGGCAGCCCCGGTGGCCGGTGGCCACAGCGAGGAGAAGATCTCCAACTCCCAGGGGTTTAAAGCTAACTTGTCTCTCTTGAGGAGGCCTGGAGAGAAAACTTAAACACAATGTTGTAGGTTGTTTGTTGGGAATCTACCTGCTGATATTACAGAGGATGAATTCAAAAGACTATTTGCAAAATATGGAGAACCAGAAGAAGTTTTATCAATAAAGGCAAAGGATTCAGATTTATTAAACTTGAATCTAGAGCCTTGGCTGAAATTGCCAAAGCTGAATTCGATGATATACCCATGAGAGGTAGACAGCTTTGGGTTCGCTTTGCCACACATGCTGCTGCCCCCTCTGTTCGAAATCTTTCACCTTATGTTTCCAATGAACTGTTGGAAGAAGCCTTTAGCCAGTTTGGTCCTATTGAAAGGGCTGTTGCAACTGTGGATGATCATGGAAGATCCACGGGGATAGGCATTGTTGAATTTGCTTCTGAACCAGCAGCAAGAAAAGCATTTGAACGATGCAGTGAAGGCATTTTCTTACTGACAACTCCTCGTCCAGTTATTGTGGAACCACTTGAACAATTAGATAATGAAGATGGTCTTCCTGAAAAACTTGCACAGAAGAATCCAATGTATCAAAAGGAGAAACACCACCTCATTTGGCTCAGCATGGCACATCTGAGTATGAATATTCTCAGAGGTGGAAGTCCTTGGATGAAATGGAAAAACAGCAAAGGGAACGAGTTGAAAAAAACATGAAGGATGCAAAAGACAAGTTGGAAAGTGAAATGGAAGATGCCTATCTTGAGCATCAGGCAAATCTTTTGCACCAAGATCTGATGAGACACCAGGAAGAATTGAGACATATGGAAGAACTTCACAATCAAGAAATGCAGAAACGTAAAGAAATGCAGTTGAGGCAAGAGGAGGAATGACATAGAAGGGAGGAAGAGATGATGATTTGCCAACATGAGATGGAAGAACAAATGAGACGACAAAGAGAAGAAAGTTATAGCCAGATGGGCTACATGGATCCAAGAGAAAGAGACATGAGAATGGGTGACAGAGGAGCAATGAACATGGGAGATCCCCATGGTTCAGGTGGCATAGGTTATGAAGCTAATCCTGGAGTTCCACCAGCAACCATGAGCAGTTCCATGATGGGAAGCAACATGTGTACTGAGCGCTTTGGGCTGGGAGGTGCAGGGCCTCTGGGTGGACAGGGTCCTAGAGGAATGGGCCCTGGAACTCCAGCCGGATATGATAGAGAGAAGAGTATGAAGGCCCAAACAAAAAACCCCAGTTTTAGATGTGATATCTAGGCTTTCATTCCAGTTTGTTTTTGTCTTTCCTTGTTTAGATACCACTTTTAAATTCTTGCATTTTAGTAAGAAAGCTACCTTTTTATGGATGTTAGCAGTTTATTGACCTAATATTTGTAAATGGTCTGTTTGGGCAGGTAAAATTATGGAATGCTGTGTTTGAAACAGAAGAAAAATTATTTCTTTTTACTATTTCTTTTCCCTGTTTTTCCTTTTTTTTTTTTACTGTATAATGTCCCTCAATTTAATGGCAGTGTACCTTGTGCCACCAAATTTCCAAAGTGTACCAATTTTCTTTTTACTGTGCTTAAAATAAATAGAACAATAGTTATAATACTGATCTTCAACTTTGCCATTCATGCTTCTGTGCACATTATGCTATAGGTATTCCACTTTGAAAGTATGAGAGTGTTGAGGCCTTTAAATGGCAGGCATATGCCATTTCTGGGAAATGTACGTGGAGGCTAAGTATTGCTTTCTACAAGTAACTGCCCCCTTGTTTTAAAAAGAAGAAATGCAGATTGAAGTAGTTCATGATTTGTTTGGCATTATAGGAAGCAAGCTAGTGCTAAGTATTTTTAAATGGTTATGGAAAGCAAAGCTGAACTGTAAATCTTCATTCAGGAATATGTATTAAGATTATGGAATGGGTGTAAGACTTGACAGGGGGAGAAAATGGGTTTGGTTAATGGATCTTTTATGGCCCTATGATCTATCCTTTCCTTGAAAGGTTTTGAGAAAAGTGGAAAGATCATTTTGCTGCATTTCACCTATTGTTTTTAAAAGAACAACAAATCCCAAGCCCTACAAATGGCTTCTATTGAACTTTTACATTTGAATTAAAGATTGTTAAACATAAAAAATAAAATAAAATGATCAGAGAAGCAAATGATGAGATGAGAGAGAAAATGCAGGAAATGAATGATCCCACCAATCAACAGTTTAAAGAACAGCTGCAGAAACCAGAAAATCATTTCAATAAAGAAATAGAGATGTTGAAAACAAGCCAAACAGAAACCCTTGAAATGAAGGAAACATTAAACCAAATTTAAAACTCAATAGACAGCATAAGCAGCAGGCTAGATCACCTGGAGGATAGAACATAAGACATTGAAGACAAAATATTTAATCTTGAAAACAAAGTTGACCAATCAGAGAAGATGGTAAGAATTCATGAACAAAGCCTACAAGAAGTAGGGGATATCATGAAAAGACCAAATTTAAGAATTATTGGGATTGAGGAAGGCACGGAGAAACAAACCAAAGGAATGCATAATCTATTCAATGAAATAATATCAGAAAATTTCCCACATCTGAAGAATGAAATGGAAAATCAAATACAAGAGGCTTACAGGACACCAAATGTACAAAATTACAACAGGTCAACACCAAGGCATATTATAATGAAAGTACCTAACATACAAAATAAAGATAGAATTTTAAAGGCTGTGAGAGAAAAAAATCAGATTACATTCAGGGGGAAACAAATACGGTTATCAGCAGATTTCTCAACACAGACCCTAAAAGCAAGAAGGGCATGGAACAACATATTCCAAGCCCTGAAAGAAAATGGATGCCAACCAAGAATCTTATACCCAGCAAAACTCACCTTCAGATTTGAAGATGAAATAAAATCCTTCCATGATAAACAAAAGCTAAAAGAATTTACAAATAGAAAGCCAGAACTACAGAACATTATCAGCAAAATATTCCAAGAGGAAGAAATGAAGATCAACAATGTAAACCAGCATAGGGAGGAACTACCCTAAAGGAATAGCCAAATAAAGGAGAAACCAAGTCAAGTTAAAAACCAAAAATGAGCCAAAATGACCAGGAATACAAATCATATCTCAATAATAACCCTGAATGTCCATGGCCTCAACTCATCAATCAAAAGACATAGACTGGCAGATTAAATTAAGAAGAATGACCCAACAATATGCTGCCTCCAAGAGATGCATCTCATAGAAAAGGATATCAAGAGACTAAAGGTAAAAGGATGGGGAAAAACATACCATACACGTGGACTCAATAAAAAAGCAGGGGTTTCCATCCTCATATCAGATAAAGTGGCTTCAAGCCAAAATTACGTGGGATAGTGAAGGACATTTCATTCTCCTTAAGGGAAGTATAAACCAGCAAGACATAGCAATCATAAATATTTATGCCCCAAACAACGGCACATCCATGTATGTCAATCAAATCCTTCTCAATTCCAGAAACCAAATAGACCACAACACAATGATACTCCGTGATTTTAACACACCCCTCTCACCATTGGACAGATCTTCCAAGCAAAAACTGAGGTAAGAAACTATAGAACTCAATAACAAAATCACTAATTTAGACTTAACAGACATACATAGAATATTCCATCCATCAAGAAGTGAATACACTTACTTCTCAGCAGCACATGGATCCTTTTCTAAAATAGACCATATGATATGCCAAAAAGCTACTCTTAGCAAATACAAAAAGATAGAGATACTACCTTGTATTCTATCAGACCATAATGGAATGAAATTAGAAATCAATGATAAAATAAAACAGAAAATACTCCACACCTGGAGATTAAATAATATGCTGTTGAATGATGCATGGATAACAGAAGACATTGGGGGGAAATAAAAAAATTCTTAGAGATCAACAAGAACAATGATACAACATATCAAAATCTCTGGGATACTATGAAAGCAGTGCTATGAGGAAAATTCATTGCATGGAGTGCATTCAATAAAAGAAAGAAAAACCAACAAATAAATGACCTCACATTAAAACTTAAAGCCCTAGAGAAAGAAGAACAGTACAGCAACAAAAGTAGTAGAAGAAAGGTAAAAATTAAAATCAGAGCGTAAATCAATGAAATTGAAACAAAAGAAACAATTCAAAAAATTGACAAAACAAAAAGTTGGTTCTTTGACAAAATAAACAAAAGAGATAAACCCTTAGCCACACTAACAAAGAGACTGAGAGAGAAAATCCAAACTACTAAAATTTGTGATGAGAAAGGAAAATATCACAACAGACACTAATGAAATACAAAACAAAATTAGAAGCTATTTTGAAAATTTATACTTCAACAAAATAGAATACCTGGAAGACATCAACAACTTCCTAGAGGCATATGAGCCACCCAAACTGAATCTGGAGGACACACACAACTTAAGTAGATCAATTTCAAGCAACGATATCGAAGAAGTCATCAAAAACCTACCAACAAAGAAAAGTCCAGGACCAGATGGATTCACAGCCGAGTTCTATAAGACCTTCAAAGAAGAGCTCATTCCAATACTCCTCAAAGTATTTCATGAAATAGAAGAGGAGGGAACCCTTCCAAACTCATTCTATGAAGCTAATATCACCCTGATACCAAAACCAGAGAAGGAGACATCGAAGAAAGAAAATTTCAGACCAATGTCTCTAATGAACATAGATGCAAACATTCTTAACAAAATTTTAGCAAATCGCATACAAAAGCATATTAAAAAGATCAAGTGGGTTTCATCCCAGGGATGCAAGATTGGTTCAACATCCGGAAATCAATAAATGTAATTCACCACATCAACAGACTTAAAGTCAAGAACCACATGATTATTTCAATAGATTCAGAGAAAGCATTTGATAAAACACAGCACCCATTCATGCTCAAAATGCTAGAAAAAATAGGGATAGTAAGAATGTTCCTTAACATTGTAAAGGATATCTATGCTAAGCCCACAGCTAACATCATTCTAAATGGAGAAAAATTGAAACCATTCCCCCTGAGAACTGGAACAAGGCAGGGATGCCTTCTTTCTCCACTACTGTTCAACATTGTTCTTGAAACTCTAGTCAGAGCAATTAGACAGACCAAAGAAATTAGAGGAATACAAATGGGAAAGAAGAGCTCAAACTATCCCTATTTGCTGATGACATGATTCTCTATTTGGAAGACCCTAAAAATTCCACCAGAAAACTTCTGGAACTCATAAATGAATTCAGTAAAGTAGCAGGATATAAAATTAATGGTCATAAATCTAATGCATTTTTATTCATAAGTGATGCATCCTCTGAGAGAGAAATTAAGAAAACTATACCATTCACAATAGCCTCAAGAAAAATAAAATACTTGGGAATCAACCTAACAAAGGAGGTGAAAGACTTCTACAATGAGAACTACAGAACACTAAAGAAAGAAATTAAAGAGAATCTGAGAAGATGGAAAAATCTCCCATTTTCTTGGATAGGCAGAATTAATATAGTCAAAATGGCCATACTACCAAAAGCGTTATACAAATTAAATGCAATTCCAATTAAAATCCCAATGATGGACCTCATGGAAATAGAGCAATCAATCATGAAATTCATTTGGAGGAATAAGAGACTCAGAATAGCTAAAACAAATCTTAGCAAGAGAGCGAAGCAGGGGGTATCACAATACCAGACCTTCAAATGTACTACAGAGCAATAGTAACAAAAACAGCATGGTATTGGCACCAAAATAGACAGGTAGATCAATGGTACAGAATAGAGGGCACAGAGACAAACCCACATAAATACAAGTATCTCATACTTGACAAAGGAGCCAAAAACATACAATGGAGAAAAGATAGCCTCTTCAACAAATGGTGCTGGGAAAACTGGAAATCCATATGCAGCAAAATGAAACTAAACCAATCTCTCTCACCCTGTACAAAACTCAACTCAAAATGGATCAAGGACCTAGGATTTAAACCAGAGACCCTGCACATAATAGAAGAGAAAATAGGTCCAAATCTCCATCATGTTGGCCTAGGACCAGATTTCCTTAACATGACTCCCAAAGTGCAAGAAATAAAAGCAAGAATCAATGATTGGGATAGAGTCAAACTAAAAAGCTTTTTCTCAGCAAAGGAAACAATCAGCAATGTGAATAGAGAGCCTTCAGAGTGGGAGAAAATCTTTGCCACATACACTTCAGATAGAGCACTAATCTCCAGAATCTACAAAGTACTCAAAAATCTTCACACCAAGAACACTAATAACCCAATGAATAAATGGGCCAAGGAAATGAACAGACACTTTACCTAAGATCTACAAGCAATCAACAGATTTATGAAAAAATGTTCAACATCTCTAGTTATAAGAGAAATGCAAATAAAACCACCTTAAGATTTCATATCACCCCAATTAGAATATCTTTTATTAAAAATACCGGCAACAACAGGTGTTGACAAGGATGTGGGGAAAAGGGTACACTCATACATTGGTGGTGGGAGTGCAAATTGGTGCAGCCACTCTGGAAAGCAGTGTGGAGATTCCTTAGAAAACTTGAAATTGATCCACCATTTGTCCCAGCTATCCCACTCCTTGGCCTGTACCCAAAGGACTTAAAATCAGCATACTACAGTGATTCAGCCACATCAATGCTCATAGCTGCTCAGTTCACAATAGCTACATTGTGGAACCAATGTAGATGCCCTTCAATAGATGAATGGATAAAGAAACCGTGGTATATATACACAATGGAATATTACTCAGCCATAAAGAAGGATAAAATTATGGCATTTGCTGGTAAATGGATGATGTTGGAGACTGTCATGCTAAGTGAGATTAGCCTATCCCAACAATCCAAAGGCCAAATGATCTCTCTGATAAGTGAATGAGGAGGCATAATGAGAGGTGGAAGGGAGGCAAGAATGAAGGAAGGATAGATAGCATAGAGGGAAGGGAGGGGTGGTGTCGGTGTGGGGGGGTAAGAACAATAACAGAATGTGTGACAGACATCATTGCCCTGTGTACATGTATGAATGCACAGATGGTGTGACTCTACTTTGTGTACAACCAGAGAAACAACAGCTGTACTCCATTTGTGTTCAATGAATCAAAATAAATAAAATAAAAAAATAAAATAAAATAAAATGTAAATCCTGTTCAACCTTTTTTTTGCATTTAAAACCTCAGAATGCCCTTGTATCCTTTTAGTATATTTTTTTCTCTCTGCTCATCTTCCTCTTCTTGGTTTTTCTTTCTGCTCTATTTCAACGTAGTACTATGGTATAATTTTAATCACATTGATCTGGGTATAATTTTTGGCTCTCCCTACTAAGATGTTTTTAACCTTAAAACCTTTTTTGTTTGAAATTAACATATATCATTAGTATTTATTTATATTTTATTTATATTTACACTTTTGTATAGCAGTTTCAATGCTCACCACTTTTTTTTCATCTTACACTTTTCTTCTGCTGGCAGTTTCCTTTTTCCTAAAATAGTCTTTTACTCTGTTTTTTTTCTTTTATTCATTTTCTTTTATTTATTTTTTAAACTATTTTTTAGTTGTGGATGGACACAATACCTTTATTTCATTTGTTTATTTTTATTTGGTGCTGAGAATCAAACCTAGTACCTCACACATGGTAGGCTAGTGCTCTACCACTGAGCTATAGCCCGGTCCCTTTTATTCATTTTATGAAGTTCTATTTAATAAACCGTTTCAGTTTTGTTTGTCTAGAAGTATGTTTATTTCACTCATTTCTGTTTTCCAAAAGAACTTCACAGATATATTTTCCTAGGTTGGCAGTTATAGTCCCTCAGTATATTGAAGTCATTTCACTGCCTTTCAGCCCTCTTATTATTGCTGACAATTCAGCTGTCCCATTGTTGTCTCATAATATTGTCTTTGTAAATCTATTCCTGACTGACCTCAAGGTCTTTTCTTGGTCTTTAGTTTTTTGTTTTTTGGTTTTTTTTTAGTTTCACTTTCAGGACAATGCACTTAAAATGAAAAATATTTTATTCTGCCTGAATTTTATTGGTGTTCTCAATTTTGATGATACATGTTTTTCAACAATTCTGAAAATTTACCCATTGCCTCTTCAAAAATCATCTCTCTTCTAATATATTATGAATAATTTTCATATTAACAATCCCCTTCTATTTTCATGTTTCTTAACCTCTTTTTCATGTTTTCTAATGCTTTGTTTCTATATGCTATTTTATGTGTACTACTTTTGTTCTATATTCCAATTTAATAGTTATCTCACAAGTTATATATAATATGACATTTAAAGAGATCATTGGCTTCTAAATGTTAACTATTACATTTTTATTATGACTTCAGTTTTAATGGCATCTTGGGAAGATGGAAGAATTAGAGAGAGGGCCTAAAGTCCAGGCAAAGAAGATGGTATATTTGGCGGATAAGCCATGCAGTGTGCTACAAAATGAAAAATAGCAAGGAAACGTGCTTATCTAATAGTTGACTCTAAATGGAATTTGAAAGTATTGGAGAATTTGTAAGCACAGGAAAACATCATAGAGATGTATGATTCTAGTACTAACTCTATATTCCAACCAAGAATTTATTTAAAGTACTTCTAAGTTGGTGATTACAAGTGTCTCTGGTGGAAGGAATGATAATCCACTTGGGGAAAACAAATTTCAACACATACCTCAATGTTTTCCTTCAGTAAAAGTTATAATGGATTTTATTTGCAAAGGTAAATCACAGGACACACCACATGACAAAGACCCTATGAGTTAGAGCCAGGAGAAGCAATCAGTAATAGAATAAGATAATCATATACTTTAGATATTAGACTTATTAGATTTGGAATAAATTTATTAAACATGTTTAACAATGGCAAAGGCAATTAATGGGAAAGAAATGTGAGTCAAAAACAACCAAATAGAAGTCATAAGTCTATGGAACAAAAAGATACTCTAAGGCACTCTCCCTTTAGTGCTTGAATTCTATTCTGAATTCATAGTTTCTTGTTTTAGGTCTCTGAGAATTTCCCTTAGGTGATGGTAATTTCATCTTTTATTTTAAAAACATACATTTGTACTTGAGTTTTAGGGGTATTGTTAAGGATGTTAAGAAGTTGGTGCCTGCAACATTATGCTAGAGTGTTGAGCTTGTTTTCTTCTAACAATTGGAAAGTTTCTGGTCTAATTCTTAGGTTTTTGATCCACTCTGAGTTGAATTTTGTGCAGGGCAAAAGACAGGGATCATGTTTTCTTGTTCTACATATTGATACTCAACTTTCCTAGAACCATTTGTTAAAAGGCTGTCTTTTCTCCAATATATACATTTGGTACCTTTGTCAAGTATCAGATGACTATATTTACATGGGTTTGTCTCTGTCTTCAATTCTGTTCCATTGGTTTTCATGTCTGTTTTGGTGCCAGTACCATGCTGATTTTATTAAAATAGCTGTGTAGTATAATTTGAGATCAGGTATTGTGATTCCTCCAGCCTTGCTATTCTTGCTCAAGTTTGCTTTGGCTATTCTGGTCTTTCATTTCTCAGATGAATTTTAGGACCATTTTTTTTCTAGATCTGTTTATATTCTTGATAATTGCCATTCTGACTGGAGTGAGATGAAATCAGTTTTGATTTGCATTTCTCTAATTGCTAAAAATGTTGAACATTTTTTCATGTATTTGTTGATTGATTTTATTTCTTCTTCTATGAAGTGTCTGTTCAGTTACTTATCCCATTTATTGATGGGGTTATTTGGCTTTTTGGGGTTGAGTTTATTGAGTTCTTTATATACCTGGATATTAGCGCTCTATCTGAGGTGCATGTGGTACAGATTTTTTCCCATTCTGTAGGCTCTCTCTTCACATTATTGTTTCCTTTGCTGAGAAGAAGCTTTTTAGTTTGAATCCATCCCATTTATTGATTCTTGATTTTACTTCTTGCACTTTAGGAGTCTTGTTAAGGAAGTCAATTTCTAACACTACAATGGTGAAGATTGGGCTTATTTTTTCTTCTATTAGAGGCAGGGTCTCTATTATAGTGCCTAAGTCTTTCATCCACTTTGAGTTGAGTTTTTTGCAGTGTGAGAGAAAGGGGTTTGATTTCATTTTGTTACATATGGATTTCTAGTTTTCCCAGCACCATTTCTTGAAGAGGCTATCTTTTCTTCAATAAATGTTTTTGGCACTTTCATCCAGTATGATATAACTGTATTTATGTGGGTTTGTCTCTGTGTCTTCTGTTCTGTGCCATTGGTCTACATGTCTTTTTGGATGCCAATACCATGCTGCTCTATAGTATAGTTGAAGGTCTGCTGTCGTGATGCCTCCTGCTTCACTTTTCTCACAAAGGATTCCTTTGGCTATTTTGGGTCTCTTATTTTTCCAAATGAATTTAATGATTGCTTTCTCTATTTCTATGAAGAAAGATGTTGGGATTTTAGTTGGAATTGCATTGAATCTGTACACTGCTTTTGGTAGTAGGGCCATTTTGACAATATTAATTCTGCCTATCCAAGAACATGGGAGATCTTTCCATCTTCTCAGATTTTCTTTTGATTTCTTTCTTTAGTGTTCTGTAATTTTTTTTTTTATTGAACACAAATGGAGTACAGCTATTGTTTCACTGATTGTACACAAAGTAGAGTCACACCATCTGTGTGTTCATGCATTTACACAGGGCAATGGTATCTGTCATACACTCTGTTATTAATTTTACCCCCCACCCGCCCCCACCCCTCCCTTCCCTCTATGCTAGCTATCTTTCCTCCATTCTTGCCATCTTTCCCCCCCACATTATGCATCATCATTCATTTATCAGAGAGACCATTCGGCTTTTGGATTTATGTGATTGGCTGATCTCACTTAGCATAACAGTTTCCAACATCATCCATTTACCTACAAATGTCATAATTTTATTCTTCCTTATAGCTGAGTAATATTCCATTGTGTATATATACCACAGTTTCTTTATCCATTCATC
>JAJEJO010005771.1:492941-654355 GCA_020662805.1 Glaucomys volans | reverse complement strand
ATTCAGTTTGGGTGGCTCATATGCCTCTAGGAACCTGTTGATGTCTTCCAGGTTTTCTATTTTGTTGGAGTATAAATTTTCAAAGTAGCTTCTTATTATGTTTTGTATTTCAGTTGTGTCTGTTGTAATATTTCCATTTCCATCACGGATTTTAGTAATTTGGAGTTTCTCTCTCCTTCTCTTTGTTAGCGTGGCTAAGGGTTTGTCAATTTTGTTTATTTTTTCAAAGAACCAACTTTTTGTTTCATCAATTTTTTGAATTGTTTCTTTTGTTTCAATTTCGCTGATTTCAGCTCTGATTTTGATTATTTCCTGTCTTCTACTACTTTTGATGATGATCTGTTCCTCTTTTTCTAGGGCTTTGAGCTGTAATGTGAGGTCATTGATTTGTTGACTTTTCATTCTTTTATTAAATGCACTCTCTGCAATGAACTTTCCTCTTAGCACTGCTTTCATAGTGTCCCAGAGATTTCGATATGTTGTATCTTTATTCTCGTTGACCTCTAGGAATCTTTTAATTTCCCCCCTAATGTCTTCTGTTATCCATGTATCATTCAATAGCATGTTATTTAATCTCCAGGTCTTGGAGTAGTTTGTTTCTAACTTTCTCGTTGATGTCTAATTTCATGCCATTATGATCTGATAGTATACAAGGTAGTATCTCTATGTTTTTGTATTTGTTAAGAGTAGCTTTGTGGCATAACATATGGTCTATTTTAGAGAAGGACCCATGAGCTGCTGAGAAGAATGTGTATTCGCTTTTTGATGGATGGAATATTCTATATATGTCCGTTAAGTCCAAATTAGCGATTGTGTCATTGAGTCCTATAGTTTCTTTGTTCAATTTTTGTTTGGAAGATCTATCCAACGGTGAGAGAGGAGTGTTAAAATCTCCGAGTATTATTGTGTTTTGGTATGTTTGATTCCTGAAATTGAGAAGGATCTGATTGACATACATGGATGCGCCATTGTTTGGTGCATAAATATTTATGATTGTTATGTCCTGTTGATTTATGCTACCTTTAAGCAATATGAAATGTCCTTCTTTATCCCTTCTGACTATCTTTGGTTTGAAGTCTGCTTTGTCTGAAATGAGAATGGAAACCCCAGCTTTTTTGCTCAGTCCGTGTGCATGGTATGCTTTTTCCCAACCTTTCACCTTTAGTCTGTGGGCATGTTTTTCTATGAGATGAGTCTCTTGAAGGCAGCATATCGTTGGGTCTTTCTTTTTAATCCAGTCTGCCAGTCTATGTCTTTTGATTGATGAGTTTAGGCCATTTACATTCAGGGTTATTATTGAGATATGACTTGTATTTCCTGTCATTTTAGCTTTTTTAGGGTTTTTAGCTTAACTTTGTTTCTCCTTTGATGGACTCTTTCTTTAGGGTAGTTCCTCCCCATGATGACTGTGATTGTTATTTTTCGTTTCTTCCTCTTCAAATATTTTGTTGAGAATGTTCTGTAGGACAGGCTTTCTCTTTGTGAATTCTTTAAGCTTTTGTTTATCATGGAAGGATTTTATTTCGTCATCATATCTGAAGGTAAGTTTTGCTGGATATAAGATTCTTGGTTGGCATCCATTTTCTTTCAGAGCTTGAAATATGTTGTTCCAGGCCCTTCTTGCTTTTAGGGTCTGGGCTGAGAAATCTGCTGATATCCGTATTGGTTTCCCCCTGTAGGTAATCTGCTGCTTTTCTCTCGCCGCCTTTAAAATCCTATCTTTGTTTTGTATGTTAGGTATTTTCATTATAATGTGCCTTGGTGTGGATCTGTTGAAATTCTGTGCGTTCGGTGTCCTGTAGGCCTCTTGTAATTGATTTTCCATCTCATTCATCATATTTGGGAAATTTTCTGATATTATTTCATTGAACAGATTGTTCATACCCTTGGTTTGTATCTCTGTGCCTTCCTCAATCCCAATAACTCTTAAATTTGGTCTTTTCATGATGTCCCATATTTCTTGGAGGGTTCGTTCATGATTCCTAACCATCTTCTCTGTTTGTTCGACTTTGTTTTCAAGATTAAATATTTTGTCTTCATTGTCTGAGGTTCTGTCTTCCAAGTGATCTATTCTATTAATTATGCTTTCTATTGAGTTTTTAACTTGGTTGATTGTTTCCTTTATTTCCTTGTTTTCTTCAAGGATTTCTGTTTGCTTTTTTCTCAGAACTTCTATCTCTTTATTGAAATGATTTTTTGCTTCCTGAAATTGCTCTAATAGTTGATTATTCATAGCCTGAATCTGCTCTCTCGTCACCTCATTCTCTTCTCGGATCATTTTAATTATGAACATTCTGAACTCCATTTCTGTCATTCCCTCTACCGTGCTGTCCTTAGGATCTCCTGATGCGCCATCCAGGTTTGTTTGGGACACTTTCTTCCCGTGTCTTCCCATGCTGCTCATATATCCTCCCCTCTAGTAGTGCAAATCAGAGGGATTGCAACTTTCCTGTAAAGACCCAGAGCCCTGCAGATTTCTAGCAACTCACCAGATGTTTGAGAGGTGCTTGATCAAGTGGTGAACCAAGATAGCCACTATCTCACGACCTCTAGGTTGGGAATGATCAATGTTTCTGGGCAGAGGCAACCAGGAGATGCCCCACTGTGTCCCTGGAGCCCCAGCGCTGTGTCCCTGGAGCCGCAGCACCGTGTCCCCGCGAAAGGGGTGGGCTTAGGTCCGAGGGCTCAGAGAGGTCAAAATGAAGTCTCTCCGCCAGGGAAACTGGAGAATGGCCCCGACCGGGCCCAAATTCCCCGCTGGGGCCGGCAAACAGCTCCGCTCCCGGGTAAATCTCAGCTGAAGCCGCAGCGCTGAAGCCGCAGTGCTGAAGCCGCAGCGCTGTGTCCCCGGGGAAAGGGGTGGGCTTAGGTCCGGGGCCTCAGCGAGGTCAAAATGGAGACTCACTGCCAGGGAATCTGGAGAATGGCGCCGACCGGGCCCAAATTCTCCGCTGGGGCCGGCAAACAGCTCCGCTCCTGGGTAAATCTCAGCTGAAGCCGCAGCGCTGAAGCCGCAGCGCCTGTACTTTTCATTATAGAAATCTTTCATGTCTTTTATTAGATTAAATTCCAAATATTTTATTTTATTCTTTGAGGTTATTGTGAATGGAGTAGTTTACCTCATTTCCCTTTCAGAGGATTCATCACTTCTGAATAGAAATACATTAGATTTATGAGTGTTGATTTTGTATCCTGCTATGTTGCTGAATTCTTTCATTAGTTGTAGTAGTTTTCTGGTGGGATTTTTGGATCTTCTAAATTTAGAATCATGTCAGCAGATAGTGATCATTTGAGTTCTTCTTTTCCTATTCATAAACCTTTAATTTCTTCAGTCTGTCAAATTGCTCTGGATAGAGTTTCCAGAACTATGTTGAATAGAAGTGGTGATAGAGGGCATCCTTGTCTTTTTCCAGTTTTTAGAGGGAATGATTTCAGTTTTCCTCCATTTAGAATGATGTTCACCTTAGGTTTAGCTTTTACTATGTTGAAATATGTTCCTACTGTCCCTAGTTTTTCTAGAGTTTTGAACATGAAGAGGTGCTGTATTTTGTCAAACACTTTTTCTGTACCTGTTGAGATGATCATATGCTTCTTGTCTTTAAGTCTACTGATGTGATGAATTACATTTATTGATTTTCAGATGTTGAACCAACCTTGCATCCCTGGGATGAATCCAACTTGATGGTGGTGCACTATCTTCAAAATATGTTTTTGTATGCAATTTGCCAGATTTTTATTGAGAACTTTTGCCTCTATGTTCATCAGGGATATTGGTCTGAAATTTTGTTTCTTTGATGTGTCTTTGTCTGGTTTTGGTATCAGGGTGATACTAGCCTCATAGAATGAGTTTGGAAGGGTTCCCTCTTTTTCTATTTCATGGAATACTTTGAGGAGTGTTGGTATAAGTCCTTCTTTGAAGGTCTTGTAGAACTCAGCTGAGAATACATCTGGTCTTAGCTTTTATTAGTTGGTAGGCTTTTGATTGCATCTTGTATTTCATTGATTGAAATTGATCTGTTTTAATAGTGTATGTCCTCCTGATTCAGTTTGGGTAGACTATATGTCTCTAGACATTTGTCAATGCCTTTGAGATTTTCTATTTTATTCGAGTATAAACTTTCAAAATAGTTTCTAATTATCTTCTGTGTTTCAGTAGTGTCCACTGTGATATTTTCTTTTTCATCACAAATTTTAATAATTTGAGTTCTCTTTCTCTTTCTCTCTGTCTCTCTCCCTCCCTCCCTCCCTCTTTCTCTCTCTCTGTTAGTGTGACTAATGGTTCATCAATTATATTTATTTTTTCAAAGAACCAACTTTTTGTTTTGTCAATTTTTCGAATTGTTTGTTTGGTTCAATTTCATTCATTTCAGCTCCGATTATAATTTTTTCCAGTCTTCTACTGCTTTTTTTGTTGATTTATTCATTTTCTAGGGTTTTTAGATGCAGTGTTAGGTCATTTGTTTGTTGGCTTTTCTATTCTTTTAATAAACTAGCTCAATGCAATGAACTTTCTTCTTAGCACTGCCTTCATAGTGTCCCAGACATTTTGATATGTTGTATCAGTATTCTCATTTACCTCTAAGTATTTTTTAATTCATCCCTGATTTCTTCTGCCATACATTTGTCATTCAATAATGTATTATTTAGTCTCCAGATGTTGGAGTAGCTTTTATTTATTTTATTTTTGATTTCTAATTTCATTCCATTATGACCTGATAGAAGGCAGGGTAGTATCTCTATTTTTTGTATTTGCTGTAGTTGCTTTATGGCATAAGGTATGGTCTATTTTTTTATTTAATTTTATTTCTTGACTCATTGTACAGAAGGATCCATGCGCTGCTGAGATGAAAGTGTATTCACTCACGGATGGATGAAATATTATATATTTGTCTGTGAATTCTAAATGATTGATTGTTTTATTTATTTCTATAGTTTCTTTGTTTAGTTTTTGCATGAAGCCTCTATCCAGTAGTGAAAGAGGTGCGTTAAATTCATCCAGTATTATTGTGTTGTGGTCTATTTGATTCTTGAAATTGAGAAAGGTTTGTTTGGTGTATGTAGATGCTCCATTGTTTGGGTCATAACTATTTACAATGTTATGTCTTGTTGATGTATAATTCCCTTAAGCAGTATGAAATGTCCATTTTGTTCCTTCTGATTAACTTTTGCAGATGTTCACCTCATATGATATTTGGATGGAAATCCCTGCCTATTTATGCTGTCCATGTGAGTGATTTATTTTTTTCCCATCCTTTCACCTTCGGTCTGTGGATGTCTTTGCCTATGAGGTGAGTTTATTGAAGGCAGCATATTGTTGGGTCTTGTTTTTTAATCTAAACTGCCAGTCTATGTTGTTTGATTGATGAATTTAGGCCATGAATATTCAGGGTAATTATTGAGATATGATTTGTATTCCTGTTCATTTTGGTTTATTTCTCATTTTAAATTTGACTTAGTTTTGCCTTTAATTGACATTTCCTTTAGTGTAGTTCCTCCCTTTGCTGGTTTTCCTTGTTTTTTTTTTCATTTCCTCCTCATGGAATATTTTGCTGAGAATGTTCTATAGTGCAAGCTTTCTATTGTGAATTCTTTTAATTTTTGTTTATCATGGAAGGCTTTTATTTCATCTTCAAATCTGAAGCTTAATTTTTTGCTGGATATAAAATTCTTGATTGGTGTCCATTGTCTTTCAGAGCTTCATATATGTTATTCCAGGACCTCCTGGCATTGAGGGCCTGGGTTGAGAAATCAGTTGAGATCTGAGTTGGTTTCCCTTATATGTAATATGATTTTTTTTCTCTTGAAGCCTTTAAAATTCTATCCTTTTCTGATGGTTGGGCATTTTCATTATAATGTGCCTTGGTGTGGGTCTGTTGTAATTTTCTACCTTTGTGGTCCTGTAAGCCTCTTGTAATTGTTTCCCCTTTCATTTTTCAGGTTTGGGAAATTTTCTGAGATTATTTCATTGAAAAAATTGTGAATTCCTTTGGTTTGTATCTCTGTGCCTTCCTCTATCCAGTAAATCTTAACTTTGTTCTTTCCATGTTATCCCATACTTCTTGGAAGTTCTTTTCATGTTTTTTTACCATCTTCTCTGTGCGATCAACTTTATTTTCAAGATTATATATTTTGTCTTTGTTCACTGAGGTTCTGTCTTCCATGTGGTCTAGTCTCTTGGTGTTACTTTCCATTGAGTTTTTAATTTGGTTTATTGATTCCTTTATTTTAAGGATTTCTTTTTATAATCTCTATCTTTTAATTGAAGTGATCTTTCACCTTCTGAAAATTATCTTGATCTCACTCTTTATATCATTCTTTATGTTGCAAATCAGTTTAACTGTATACATTCTAAATTCCTTCTCTTACATTTCTTCTACTGTATTGTCAATGAACTCTATCATTGGAGCATGTTGGTGTGTTTGAGGCCTTGTTTTTTCATGTTGTTTTTGTGTCTTCCCATCTCACAGTGTGGCTCTGAGATTGTAGTTTTTACCCTGTAGACTTATAGTGTCCCTGAAGGTGTCCAGTACTTTGCCTTTAAGGGGAGATCAATATTCACAGCACCCAATGTAAATGATATGTAGCCTTAAACCAAATTAACTCCTATTAAGACATCAGGCACTTCTCTCCCAGGTGTCCTAAGGATTGAACTCCAGGACCTGTGTGCCTGTTGCAGAGAGCTGTTCTGTATTGGGCAGATCAGGACCAGGCACTGAGAGATGTAGGTTAGCTACATAGTTGTGAGTGCTGTGCTGGGCTGGTGGCTAGGTAGGTATTGGAAAACTGGGGACTGGGGAGCTGGAGGACCCTGCTGGATGTTGGACTAATGCTAGACTTGGCAGGACCAGGGGATCAGTGGATGCCAGACTGGGGAGGGAGCCGGTTCCTGGGCTGGTACCAGGGACTGGGCTGGTGCTGGGTCCCAGCAAGTGCCTGCTCAAGTTGGCCCTGGGAACCCAGTGGGTACTGGACCAGCTGACTGGGCAAATCAAGAGCAAGATGTCCTCACAGTCTATTCCAACCTTCTAACCCACTGTTGCCAGTCCTGTCCATCCCCACATACTTCAGGACTCACAGAGCTGGGGAAAGCCCAGCTCTCTCCCACCTCTGAAGCAAGATGGTGGCTATTAGCACACCTAGTAGGAAGACCTCAGGTGTCACCAAATATACAAGCACTTTAATAATAAACTTTCAGGTCCTGTCCAGTATCCCTAGAGGGAGGTGGCCATGTTCCAAGATGGTGGCAGTGGCAGCATACTTGTAGGTACCTTGATATTGGACCTCTTGGCCCTGGCCAGTGTCCCAAAATGGAAACTGTCACATCTTGAGATGGCAATGGCAGTGGCGGCAGTGTCCTAAGGTGGAGGTGGCCATGTTTGGAGATGGGGCAGCGGCTTCCGGCAGTGGCTCTTATCAGCTGACTTCACACAAGACCCCTAAAGCTAAGAAATAAAACGAAGAATCAATAAATGGGATGACATCAAATTAAAAAGTCTCTGTACAGTAAAGGAAACAATTGAGAGCATAAAGAGAGAGCCTACAGAATGGGAGAAAATCATTGCCAGCTGCTCATTTGACAGGGGATTAATATTCAGAATACTTAAAGAACTCAGAAATACTTAACACCAAAAAACCCCAAATAAAACAAATCAACTGATAAATAAATTGGGAAAAGAACTAAAGAGACTCTTCTCAAAATAAGAAATACTGGCCAACAAATGAAAAAATGGAAAACATCCCTAGAAATCAATGAAATGCAAATGAAAACTACATTGGGTTTTCATGACACTCTAGTCAGAATGGCAATTATTAAGAATACAAGTAACAACAAATGTTGGTGAGGATGTGGGGGAAAAGGTATACTCATACATTGCTTGTGGAACTGCAAATTAGTGCAACCACTCTGGAAAGCAGTATGAAGGTTCCTCAAAAAACCTAGGAATGGACCCACCATTTGATCCAGTTATCCCACTCCTTGATATATACCTAAAGGACTTAAAATAAGCATACTCTAATGATGTGGACACATCAATGTTCATAGCATCTCAATTCACAATAGCTAACCAACTGAGGTGCCCTTTAACGGGTGAATAGAAAAAGAAAATGTGATATATATATATATATATATATATATATATATATATGATGGGATATTACTCAGCTTTAAAGAAGAATGAAATTCTGACTTTGCTGGTAAATGGATGGAACTGGAGATTATCATGTTAAGTGATATAAACCAATCCCAAAAAAAACAAAGGCCAAATTTTCTTTCTGATATGCAGATGCTAACACACAATAAACAGGGAGGAGGGAAGAATAGAAGTTCACTGGATTAGACAAAGGGGAATGAAGGGAATGGAGGAAGACTAAGAATAAGAAAGACAATAGAATTAATTGAAAACAACTTTCCTGTGTTCTTATATGAATACACGAACAGTAGAACTCCACATCATGTGCAACCAAAAACCATGGGAACTTATACTCCATGTATGTATGACATGTCAAAATGCATTCTACTGTCATGTAGAACTAAAAAGAACAAACATGAATTTCAAAAAAGAATACAAATAATAATAAATTCTGGTGAGGATGGGCAGAAAACATGCACTCATACATTGTTGGTGGGACTGAAAATTAGTACAACCACTTTGGAAAACAGTATGGAGATTCCTCAAAAGGCTAGTAATGGATCTACCATATGACCCAGATATACCACTCCTTTTTATTTATCCTAAAGAACTAAAATCAGCATGCTATAGTGGTATAGGCACATCAGTTTTTATAGCAGCATAATTTACAATAATCAAGTTATGAAGCCAGACTATGATATATACATATATATATGTGTGTGTGTGTGTGTGTGTGTATCCCATTTTCTTTTTTCACACACACACACACACACACACACACACACAATGGAGGTTTACCCAGCCATAAAGAAGAATGAAAGTATGGAACTTCCCAGTAAATGGATGGAGCTGGAGAACAACATGCTAAGTGAAATAAGTCAGCTCAGAAAGTCAAATGTTGAATATTTTTCTCATGTGTAGAAGCTAGAGCAAAATAATGGTTGAAGGGGGAGAATTCCACAAAAATTGAAGGGAGATCAGTAGAGCAGAGAAAAGGGTTTAAGGGGGAGGGAGAATTGATGGGAAAACAGAGGAACATTGGAATGAAATTGACCAAACTGTTATGAATATATATGAATATGGAACAGTGAATTTTACACTTACATATATCTATAAAGCATTAATTTAAAAACTGCAAATAAATTGAAGGCAGATCAATAGACTAGAAGAAGGGGAACAGGAGGAGGGAGGAGGGGAAGGAAGGGGGAGCAAATTATATTCCATATATTCCCATGTATTTAATGCATGTATGATTATGTCAAAATGAACTCCAATAGTATATATCAATATAGTTCACTAAAAAAACATTATGGACATACTTTTTTATCTGTATATTTGAGGTGTTTTGAAGTGAGAGGTTTTGTAGCCTATCTAATGTCCTTTACTACTTGAATTAGGAGATGACACAACACTCTTTGCAAATATTAGTACTGGTAATTGTTTTATACAGCTGCCATAGCCAATCTTCAAAGACATCTTCCCAATAGAACCTACCTTCTATTCATGATCTAGAAAAGTCCCCTCCTATATTAAAACTGAGCTGGTCATATGAAAGTAGTAAAATGCAGTAAAACCAGCAGTTTCACTCCCAAGATTATGTTATAATAAGCCTTGTGACAACATTGTTCTCATTCTTTTGGAGTGTTTACTATTGGGATGCACCCTCCCAGATCCCAACCACCAGGGTGAAAGAAGTACAGATTTCAGAGAAAACCATGTGTAGGTCTTCTGGTTAACTGTGCCAGCTGAGCTTCCACCCAGTGTCCAATACTAGTCATGTAAACAAGTCATCATGGAAGTCTGGCCCTGTTGAACCTTCAGGTAATTCACGCCTCAGTTTCTACATTAAAGGTTGACAGAACTTAAACACAAGTGTCTGAATGAAACCACTCAACCTACCAGACCCAATATATTGTTGCTTTAAACCTGTAAAATTTTAGATCATTTATTACATAGCCATGCATTATCAGAACAAAAGTCAAGTCTGTTTTGAATAGCAAACATTGTATCTCTTTGTAGTCACTTTTGCAATCTATGTAATATGCTATGTTGATATTAGGGGATTTTATTGTCCAATATTTGTGTGTGCTTGCTAAAACAAAAACCTAAAAAAGATAAAAAGAAAATATTTAGGATAGAAGTTATGACAAACAAGATGTAATAATGGATTAGCATTCAGGGGTCTTCAGATGTGTTGGAAATATTCTGTGTCTTATGCTATTTGTAGTTACATAAAATTTGCTTTATTATTCTTATATAATTTACATATATTCCACATATATAATTTCATGAGTGTGTAATATTTTGTAATGTGCCATGTTTGAAACACAATTAATATGTCAATTGGCCTTGGAATTGACAAGAAATGGACAATAGAAAAGAGAAGTCTGAGAAATAAATCAAATCCTAGTGTAATCAATGAGTAACAGGAACACATGATGTAAGTATTCAGTTTCTGGAACAGGTATTATGAAGCTGGAGATGAGTCCATCAGATGAATCCAACTTTTTCACATTTCAACAATAAGGCCAGATTCTAAAGTCATATTTGTCATGCTACTTCCCCAGTGTACCCCTAGGAAGCTTACGCACTGCCCAGGCTAACATGGGTTACTTGGCAGCCCAATTGCTATTTCATTCTGGTTTATATGTCAGGCTTCTCGGGCATTACTGAATTAGTATGTCACATTCCTGATTAGTAATATATTTGGAGGACTAACAAGATTAATTTTGTGAACCTGCCAAACTAAGAACCAGAACTTAGACTACAAAGTATACATAGGTGAATGCTCCATTTTGAAACTTCTTAGATAAGCTAATCTCCCCAGATGGTATCTTGACCAAGAGCCTCATTTCTATATTTATTTTTCTTATCTTTGCATGGAGATTTTAAGTCCTTAGCAGGCAAAAATAATATATCACTTAGTCTCATCTTCAAAGAAATATATAGTACTTTGCATATAATAAATGACTACTCACTGTTTGTTGATTGAGTGATTGGCAGGACTATTGGTTATAAATGCATTAGCCAGTTAGCATCTATATCATGCTTCACAATAGTAAGTGTCATTATTGACTGCAATGAACATAACTCCATTTCAACTATCAAGTGCTAGCTTATTGGCTAATACAAAACTCTTGCTATTATTAAAGTTCAAATCACTCTTCCTCAAATCAGCTTCTTTTCAGCATTCTGTAAATTCAAGTGAGATAATTCAGAGGAGGCATTTTATGGGGAGTGTGTGTGTGTGGGGGGGTGGGCATTAATGAAGTCAGTAATAAAAGTTTAAAATCTGAGAATTCCCCAAAAGAATTTTTCAGCATTACATAATGAAGGTGAAGTTAAGACAATTTTCATGTCAGTGGCAGAACCAAACCTAGAAGATTCTAAGACAAGTGATACTGTAACAATCAATCTTATTGTATTCATTATTTTATCTTTAGAATTGTAGCAAATGTGGATTTTTTCTAACATATTCAAATAGTGATATATTTAATTTATCCTCCAAATTATTATTTGCCCTCTTATTGTTTATGACAAGAAATGCTGCATTTCTCATACTCACCAATAGAGAAGCAATCACTTGCCATGAATCATTACTAGAAATAGAAATTATTTCAAGCATTGGGCACATTTGTGGTCTGTGAACACTGAACACTAATAAGCAGAAGAGCTTCAATCCTAAAATGACTTCCGAGTAATTTAATCCAGAAATGCTCTGGACAGACATCCAGTTGTCTGCATGGAGTCTGGAAGAGCAGTTATTTCACATTTAGACTTCATAGCCTTGAAGATTGCCTTTCTGCATGCTGGATATCTCTATGCATTCCACAAAATAAAGAGGAGAGAAGCAAACTGTATTTCTGAAAATGAGGGAGAATGAATGCAGAGCGACAGCAGCTCTTTAGGCATTCTTGCTTCATGGGTGCTGGCTTTTAAAACAGACTTAAATTAATTAGTACTAATGCTTGAATTATGCTTTGTTTTTCACTTTCTTTTTTCATTCCTGACCCCCTAGCAATTTATCTAATGCAACAGAAATTGGCCTCTATTGTCTTTCATTTCCAATACAAGTGATTATAAGGAAATAAAGAACATGTAGGCCAGTGAGTGGCCATGAAAGTCAGGAGCTAATATGGGCTCTTCAGTGGTAGCTCAGAGTCCTCAGTCTGAAGAGACAGATTCTACATTTGATCCTTAAGGTATTAGTGATAATTAATTTTAGGTGTCAACTAAAGGATGATCCAAGTGTCCTCTCCTCTGTGCCCACTTCCTGCACTGAAGAGGGTATTTCTGGAGGAGACTCATGTGTGAGTCAGTGGACTGAGTGGAGAAAATCTGTCCTCAACGTGGGCAGGCACCATACAATCAGCTTGAAACCAAGATAGGACAAAAATGCAGAGAAAGATTTATTTATTTCCTCTCTTTCTGTCTCTCTCCTAGAGCTGAGACACTCTTCTTATGTCCTTGAACTAAAGAAATTACATCAGCGGTCTGATGGATTCTCAGGCCTTCAGTCTGGAACTGAGAGTTAAACCATTGGCTTCTCTGGTTCTGAGGCTCTCAGACGTGGACCAAGTCAGGCTACTGTCATTCAGGATCTCTAGCTTTCAGAAGGCCTGTTCCCAGTTGTGGGTTTCCCCAGTATTTTTTGATATGTAAACCAATTTCTCCAATATATCATCTCTTTTTCTATCAAAACAAAATATTATATACAGTTAAGAAAGGGCAATCACAAATATTGATCTAGCAAGTTCCATGGGTTAATTGATATCATGACTACAATGGCCTCATGTCTTAGGGTTTTCTGATCTGGAAATCTGTTCTAACATCAAATCTAATAGTGAAAAGGGGATCTGTCTGAGGCAGGAAAATCTTACAATTTAAGAGGTGCATTTTATCAAGTTGAAATTGGCTATATTGTTCTTGGTGAAGAAGCATTCCCTAGCAACTAAGGACTTGATAAAACAAATTCTTGCCCTCTCTAATTTGCCTCAAACACTCAGTGAGTGTCAACAGCAAATTAATAGTCCATTCTTAACCTCTTCTTCTTCTTTTCAAGTAGAGGGAACAATGGCAATATTTGAGGAGGACCATCTCTTTAAACTGAGATTCGTAAGAGTTCACTGGGAGTTCTGATGCAGGATATTGATATATTACATATCTTTCCATTATATCCTTCAGGAAATTGACTTTGAGATTTTAATATGGGGTTTCCATTCATTATATTTCTGTGTTTTGTGTGTGTGTGTATCTTAGTATAAAGGTGACCAAAATGCCATCGAAAAAGGACATTTATTGCAATGGTTATTACCATGGTTATTAAAACTAGTTGTGAGCTTCTAGTGACTTGAAAAATAGCATCAATCACACTTGATGAGGACATCAGGCTCAGCCCAGTGCAGACAGGTGAGAGTTCCCCAGCTGGTACATCGGCCCAGAGCGCTCCCATGGGTCCTCCATGGGGGCTGCCAGCACAGGGCAGAGGTGAGAGTCTTCAGCGTGGGAAGTGGGCACAAAGGAGAGGACACTTGGGTCATCCTTTTGTGGGGGGCAGTTCAGAGGCTTCTGTTCAGCTCAGCCAAGTCCCACAAGAGTTCCAGGTCCAGAAGGTGGACCCAGAGACAGACATCAGGCTCAGCCCAGCCCAGATGGGTAAGAGTTCTCCACCTGGAACATTGGCCCAGAACGCTCTGTGGGACTTCTGAGGGGGCAGCTGGCACAGTGTTGAAGCAGGAGCCTTCAGCATGGGGGAAGCAGGCACAGAGCACACACTTGAGGTTTCCACTGGGAGGCTGAGCCCAGGGGCCAAGTCTTACTCCAGCCTGGTCACAGCCTGCAGTCTAGTGCTACTGAAGACTAGGAGGTGAGATATTGGAAACCTGCAGGGACGCCACTTGTTTTAAGGTGGGAAGCTGCTATAACTCAGACTCTCACAGATAGAAGGGAAGATACATGAACTACATGAAAAGACAGGGGAAGAAAGTATCTCAAACAAACCTAGATACTGCATCAACAGAATCCAGTGATAATATGGCAGAAAAAATGTCAGAAAGGGAGATCAAAATGTACATAATTAAAATGATCAGAGAAGCAAATGATGAGATGAGAGAGAAAATGCAGGAAATGAATGATCGCACCAATCAACAGTTTAAAGAACACATGCAGAAATCAGAAGATCATTTCAATAAAGAGATAGAGGTGTTGAAAACAAACCAAACAGAAACCCTTGACATGAAGGAAACAATAAACCAAATTTAAAACTCAATAGACAGCATAAGTAGCAGGCTAGATCACCTGGAGGATAGAACATAAGACACTGAAGACAAAATATTTAATCTTGAAAACAAAGTTGACCAATCAGAGAAGATAGTAAGAAGTCATGAACAAAGCCTACAAGAAGTAGGGGATATCATGAAAAGACCAAATTTAAGAATTATTGGGATTGAGGAAGGCACAGAGATACAAACCAAAGGTATGAATCTATTCATCTGAAGAATGAAATGGAAAATCAAATACAAGAGGCTTACAGGACACCAAATATACAAAACTACAACAGGTCAACACCAAGGAACATTATAACAAAAGTACCTAACATACAAAATAAAGATAGAATTTTAAAGGCTGTGAGAGAAAAAAATCAGATTACATTCAGGGGGAAACCAATACGGTTATCGCAGGTTTCTCAACACAGACCCTAAAAGCAAGAAGGGCATGGAACAACATATTCCAAGCCCTGAAAGAAAATGGATGCCAACCAAGAATCTTATACCCAACAAAACTCACCTTCAGATTTGAAGATGAAATAAAATCCTTCCATGATAAACAAAAACTAAAAGAATTTACAAATAGAAAGCCAGCACTACAGAATATTCTCAGCAAAATATTCCATGAGGAAGAAATGAAGATCAACAATATAAACCAGCAGAGGGAGGAACTACCCTAAAGGAATAGCCAAATAAAGGAGAAACCAAGTCAAGTTAAAAACTAAAAATAGGCCATAATGATTGGGAATACAAATCATATCTCAAAAATAACCCTGAATGTTCATGCCCTCAACTTATCAATCAAAAGACATAGTCTGGCAGATTGGATTAAAAAGAAAGATCCAACAATATTCTGTCTCCAAGAGACTCATCTCTTAGAAAAGATACCCACAGACTAAAGGTAAAAGGATGGGGAAAAACATACCATGCACACACACTCAGTAAAAAAGCAGGGATTTCCATCTTCATATCAGATAAAGTGGACTTCAAGCCAAAATTAGTTAGAGGGGATATTGAGGGACATTTCTTTCTCCTTAAGGGAAGCATAATCAGCAAAACTAACAATCATAAATATTTATGCCACAAACAATGGTGCATCCATGTATGTCAATCAAATCCTTCTCAAATCCAAGAACCAAACAGACCACAACACAATAATACTGGGTGACTTTAACACACCTCTCTAACCATTGGACAGATCTTCCAAGCAAAAACTGAACAAAGAATCCATAGAATTCAATAACCCAACTGCTAATTTAGACTTAACAGACATATATAGAATATTCCATCCATCCAGAAGTGAATACACTTTCTTCTCAGCAGCCCATAGATCCTTCTCTAAGATAGACCATATGTTATGCCACAAAGCTACTCATAGCAAGTACAAAAAGATAGAGATACCTTGTATTTTATCAGATCATAAGGGAATGAAATTAGAAATCAATGATAAAATAAAAAACAGAAACTACTCCAACACCAGGAGATTAAATCATATGCTGTTTAATGATGCATGGATACCAGAAGACATCAGGGGGGAAATAAAAAAATTCTTAGAGGTAAATGAGAACAATGACACAACATATCAAAATCTCTGGGATACTATGAAAGCAGTGCTAGGAGGAAAATTCATTGCATGGAGTACATTCAATAAAAGAATGAAAAGTGAACAAATAAATGACCTCAGATTACAGCTCAAAGCCCTAGAAAAAGAGGAACAGATCATCACCAAAAGTAGTAGAAGACAGGAAATAATTAAAATCAGTGCGGAAATCAATGAAATTGAAACAAAAGAAACAATTCAAAAAGCTGACAAAACAAAAAGTTGGTTCTGTGAAAAAATAAACAAAATTGATAAACCCTTAGCCACGCTAATGAAGAGGAGAGAGAAAATTTAGATTACCAAAATTTGCGATGAAAAAGGAAATATCACAACAGACACTAATGAAATACAAAACATAATTAGATGCTATTTTGAAAATTTATACTCCAACAAAATAGAAAACATGGAAGACATCAACAACTTCCTAGAGGCATATGAGCCACCCAAACTGAATCTGGAGGACATTTGCAACATAAATAGATCAATTTCAAGCAATAAAATAGAAAAAGTCATCAAAAGCCTACCAACAAAGAAAAGTCCGGGACCAGATGGATTCTCAGCCTAGTTCTATAAGACCTTCAAAGAAGAGCTCATTCCAATACTCCTCAAAGTATTTCATGAAACAGAGAAGGAGGGAACCCTTCCAAACTCATTCTATGAAGCTAATATCACCCTGATACCAAACCCAGAGAAGGACACATCAAGGAAAGAAAATTTCAGACCAATATCCCTAATGAACATACATGCAAAAATTCTTAACAAAATTTTAGCAAATCGCATACAAAAGCATATTAAAAAGCGTACCATGATCAAGTGAGTTTTATCCCAGGGATGCAAGGGTGGTTCAACATCTGGAAGGTTGGTTCCATAAATGTAATTCACCACATCAACAGACTTAAAGTCAAGAACCACATGATTATTTCAATAGATGAAGAGAAAGCATTTGATAAAATACAGCACCCTTTCATGCTCAAAACACTAGAAAAAATAGGGATAGTTGGAATGTTCCTTAACAATGTAAAGGCTATCGATGCTAAGCCCACAGCTAACATCATTTGAAATGGAGAAAAACTGAAAGCATTCCCCCTGAGAACTGGAACAAGGCAGGGATGCCCTCTTTCACCACTTCTATTCAACATCATCCTTGAAACTCTAGCCAGAGCAATTAGACAGACCAAAGAAATTAAAGGGATACAAATAGGAAAAGAAGAGTTCAAACTCTCCCTATTTGCTGACGACATGATTCTCTATTTAGAAAAGCCTAAAAATTCCACCAGAAAAATTCTGGAACTCATAAATGAATTCAGTAAAGTAGCAGGATATAAAATTAATGCTCATAAATCTAATGCATTTTTATTCATAAGTGATGCATCCTCTGAGAGAGAAATTAGGAAAACTACCCCATTCACAGTAGCCTCAAAAAAATAAAATACTTGGGAATCAATCTAACAAAAGAGGTGAAAGACCTCTAATTGAGAACTACAAAACACTAAATGATAGAAATGAAGGAAAATCTAAGAAGGTGGAAAGATCTCCCATATTCTTGGATAAGCAGAATTAATATTGTCAAAATGGCCCTACTACCAAATGTGCTATACAAATTAAATGCAACTCCAAATAAATTTCCAATGATGGACCTCAGAAAAATAGAGCAAGCAATCATGAAATTCATTTGGAGGAATAAGAGAACCAGAATTGCTAAAGCAATTCTTAGCAAGAAGAGCGAAGCAGGGGGTATCACAATACCGGACCTTCAACTATACTACAGAGCAATAGTAACAAAAACGGCATGATATTGGCACCAAAATAGACAGGTAGATCAATGGTACAGAATAGAGGACATAGAGATAAACCCACATAAATACAGGTATTTCAATCTTCACAGAGGAGCCAAAAACATACAATGGAGAAAAGATAGCCCCTTCAACAAATGGTGCTGGGAAAACTGGAAATCCATATGCAGCAAAATGAAACTAAACCCATATCTCTCACCCTGTACAAAACTCAACTCAAAATGGATCAAGGACCTAGGAATTAGACCATAGGCCCTGCACCTAATAGGAGAAAAAATAGGTCCAAATCTTCATCATGTTGGCTTAGGACAAGATTTCCTTAACATGACCCCCAAAGCACAAGAAATAAAAGCAGGAATTAATAATTGGGATAGATTCAAACTAAGAAGCTTTTTCTAAGCAAAGGAAACAATTAGCAATGTGAAGAGAGAGCCTACAGAGTGGGAGAAAATCTTTGCCACACACACTTCAGATAGAGCACTAATCTCCAGAATCTACAAAGTACTCGAAAATCTTCACACCAAGAAAACAATAACCCAATCAATAAATGGGCTAAGGAAATGGGCAGAAACTTTACAGAAGAAGACCTACAAGCAATCAACAGATATATGAAAAAATGTTCAACATCTCTAGTTATAAGAGAAATGCAAATCGAAACCACTTTAAGATTTCATCTCACCCCAATTAGAATGTCTTTTATTAAGAATACAGGCAACAACAGGTGTTGGTGAGGATGTGGGGAAAAGGGTACATTCATACATTGGTGGTGGGATTGCAAGTTGGTGCAGCCACTCTGGAAAGCAGTGTGGAGATTCCTTAGAAAACTTGGAATGGATCCACCGTTTGACGCTGCTATCCCACTCCTTGGCCTATACCCAAAGGACTTAAAAATCAGATTACTACAGTGATACAGCCACATCAATGTTCATAGCTGCTCAATTCACAATAGGTACATTGTGGAACCAATGTAGATGCCCTTCAATAGATGAATGGATAAAGAAACTGTGATATATATATACACAATGGAATATTACTCAGCCATAAATAAGAATAAAATTATGGCATTTGCAGGTAAATGGATGATGTTGGAGACTGTCATGCTAACTGAGATTAGCCAATCCTCAAAATCCAAAGGCCGAATGCTCTCTCTGATAAGTGAATGATGATGCATAATGCGGGGTGGAAGGGAGGCAAGAATGGAGGAAGGATAGATTGCATAGATGGACGTGAGGGTTGGTGTCGGTGTGGGGGGGTGAGAAAAATAACAGAATGAGACAGACATCATTGCCCTGTGTACATGTATGATTGCACAGATGGTGTGACTCTACTTTGTGTACAACCAGAGAGACAACAGCTGTACTCCATTTGTGTACAATGAATCAAAGTAAATAAATTTTTAAAAAATCACACTTGATGAGAAATAATTGTTTCCTTTGGTAGTAAATATAGAAAGTAAGACTTTATCACTTAATCATGTAGACTACAGAAAAATAATAAACATATCGACTTTAGATTCCTCATTTGAAAAATATATGGATACAAATTATTGTTCTGCCACATAGTGTGAATATTTTGAAAACTGTGAAGTATTATGTAAGTAATTATTAGATTCCAAAATTAATTATCAGTTGATGATACTGATGTTCATAAGAAATGTTTCTATATGTTCATACCTATTTAAAAATTTTTAATATGTAGCATCATATAGACCAAATATTGTGTGCTAATCCTTATAACATCATAGGCTGGGTCAAAATCTCATTTTTCTGATAAGTAGAATACAAAATGAGGGTGCCACATGCTTCAACCAGTTGCAATTTGGTGAGTTAGAAGCATAGAAGGATTGGGCTTCAGGATTTCATTGCATTGCAAATAAGACCTTTTCAAAGATCCTGAGAATTACTGTCCTTGAAAGTGGAATTGTCCAAGGAACAAAGTCAAAACATAAATTTTAACAGCCAGTAGATGCCAGGATTTGAGATTAGGAACCAAAGCACTTGTTCAACTATGATTTCATGTGGCTTGCAAAAGTATTCTACATAGAAATATTTGATGTAACAATATTTTCTGCATTTTACACATAATAAGAATGAGGCTCAGAGGGATTCAACGACTTCTCCAAGGTCATATAACCAATGAGTGTTACAGGCAATACTGGAATGAAGTATATTAGATTCATAGTTATGACTTTGAATTTCATTTCATACTGTAGACTGCTGAGCCATAGTACTTAGTTTTCTTTCCCAATTGTAGTTTTATTAATTCCATAACAAGCAATTTCTGACAGAACTATTTGTGAACTACACATTTTTAATTATTTTAATTTGTTTAAGCATCACTTTTGTGTATATATTTAAAATCATCTATTAGTGACCTTCATACCATTATGATTATTGTTTTTATCACTGAGTATATGGAGATTCAATGGTAGACCAAATGATCTGCTATCTCTGTCCACTTCAAAGCTCATTATCTAAGCAAATAATCATGGACATGTATACATGTAATAGTGATGTGCTCCATGAATAAGAGTTGCAGAATATGAAGATAGTCTATAATAGAGATAGTTGATAGAATAATATAGGTCGGGAAGGTCTTCTTGAGGAAATAATACTCGAGTAGAGATTTAAAAAATAAACTGGTGCTGATCAGAAAAAGATGGCAAGCATGAGCACTCCATGGGAAAGCATAAGAGACTAAAAGAGACCAATATAGTCAGAGGGGAAGGAATGAGATGAAGAAGGGATAAGATGATGAAGAATGTAGGCATGGACCAGATCATGTAAGACTTTTAGGTCATGTTAAGGAGTTTCCTTGTTCGATTCCAAGATAAATGGAGATCCATAGTAGTAACCAGGGACTGTGACATAATCAGATTCTGATTTTGAACAATCATTCTGGTTGCAGTTAATAGAATGGGGTGGAAGAGGGACAGCTGTTGGTCCATGTATACAAGTAAGGTGACTATTACAGCAGTACAGGTAGTAGATAAGATGTCTCAACTGGGGTCATGGAGGATGAGATGGAGAAATGTGGACAGACTTGAGATATACTTGGGAGGTAAAATCAATAGGGCTTGGTGAAGAAGTGGATATGGGGAATGATGCATAGGGACCCTCAGAGTTGCTATCTTGGCTATTGGATGTTGACAGTGAAACAGATATAGTAGAATAGGATCAGGATTTTGAGGAAATATAATGAGTTTTGGTTTTATATGAAGAGTTTAAGGAGATTTTGAGACATCCAAAAGGAATTGTTTAGGAAGCATTTGGATAAATAGGTCTGGATAGAAATATATATCTGTGGTTCATCTTCATAAAAGACAATAGGAATTATATTATCATATTATTCTCTAAGAGAGTATAGTGTGAGAAGAAGAGAGGGTCTAGAATATAGCCTTCAGGAAATCCAACTTTTATAGGCCAGGTAGAGAGGATATGCCTGCCAAGGAGCCAGAATAGGAGGAAAAGGGGGAGTTCACCGTGTCACGAGCAGGATGTACTTCAAGAAGGAGGAAGAGGCGAATGACATTAGGTATGATGGAAATGTCCAGTAAGATGAAAACAGAAGAATATCCTTTGGCCTCAGTTACAAGGAATTCATTGACAGACTTAATGAGGGCTGTTTCTGTGTATTTACAGGACTGAATTCAAATTTAGAGATGAGAAAAGGAGGAGGCCAGACTAGATCCTCTCTAAAGTCCCTTCCAACTCTAAAATAATATAATGCTGTGATTTCATGCTGCTAGCCAGAGACTTCCTTTGTCACACGTTTCCCTGTTCCTGCTTAATACCATGGCTCTGTTGTTGAAAGAAAGTGATTTGAAAAGAGTGTATTACTTTAAGCGTCATTACAATCTTAATTTTGGGATAAATCACTTTTTTCTTCATTTACATCTATATTTTCTTTTGGAAAGAATCTTGAGCACAAAAAATCTTGTGTGATTTTTCAATATAGCACACTAATTGAAGAAATATATTTCCAGGAATTGATTTAACTTTTTGGGTCAGGACTGCAGGGATAAAACTAGGTTTAGAGTTTCCATGTGAATGAATTTGGAAGTGAACAGATTTGAAGCTGTAGTTCTGGGATGTCACATACTAGACCATACTGTTTTTCTTTTAAATTGAATCACTTTTTCTAGACACTGAGAGTTAAGAAACACATCCAGATAACTGATTTTGTATGTAAGCAGAATGCTTGAGCTGCCGCATTTCATCTAAAAAGAGGTTCCAATATTCTGTCTTAGTGACATAGAAATCTGGTGAAAGGGCAAATACGCCCTTTCTATTTAAAGTATGATCTGTGGACTTACAGCATCAACTTTGGCTAAACTCTTGTATGAAATGCAGAACTCAGGTCCCAAGGTGGATCTGTTGTATCATAATTTGCATTTCAATAGGATCTTCAAATGATTTCTATTAACATTAAAAGGTGAAATAACTTGCATTTTTAGAATTGTTTGTTACTCTGCTATGGCTTTTCAAATTGATCCAAGGACAAGTTAGTCATTTATGGACTAAAAATTAATTATATTATTTTGTTTTAAAATTAAAACCCGTGGTGAAAGAACAAAGTGACTAATGAGACAAAAAGTTAATCACCCAACTCATGGTAGGACATTCATTTTTTCATTCCCCCTTTCCAAAAGCTGAATTGAATTATCTACTCTTGTTCTTAATAATAAAATTTGTAAATTTAATTTGTGGTAGCAGGGTTAACTCTCATGCTTTCCTACAGGATTTACAAACTTTCATTATTTTTAGTCTCTAGTGAATATAGGAGGAAACGTACACTTTATTATATGACCTCCTTCCTGGTGATTAACATCTGGAATGGGCAGATGAAACTAAAGTCCCCAGTCTCATTTTTTTTTTTTTTTTTTTTTGCTCCATTTCTAACATGGAGCCCTGTTCTAACCTTTAACCAGAGGCAGGAAAAGATTACTACTGCCCCCTGCTGGCCCATTGTCTTTTTTTTTTTTTTCCTTCTCTACAAATCTGTGACTTAAGCTGATGCCCAAGGATTTTGAGCCACTGAAGAAAGCCCAGTGGAAGGGGCTTTCCCTAGTAGAGAGATAGACAGATCCTTCGGGAACAGGCGGCTAAAATAAAATGAAAACACTCAAGAGGTAAGGAAGGCACAAAGGACTTCTGAATTAAATTATCAAACCTTATGAACCTTTATCTGTACATGGACTTCTCTACGTCAAGGAAATGTCCCCTCCTCTTCAGCACAGGGCTTCACTTTTGCCTCTGGTTCCCACTGATAAGAAGTGAACTATCCACACCCTTATTATAGTTTCAGTACTCCAAATCCTGTTCTGTTTCCCTAATTTTCTTTCCTCATGTAGAAACCTTCTCTTTTCTGCTTCAAACTCCCGTCCCGCCCACCCACAGACAGCCTAGCATTTCCAGGAAGCTCAGACCCCAGCCTCTCTCACCCTGCCCGTCTCCCCTGACCTCTGCTCTCCCCTTATTGTAATCTCGCTCACTTCAGCACCCCCTCGCTGAATGGCCAGTCACTCTTTGCCTTTGAACAGCAGGCACATCCCCTCATGAATACCTCTCCCTGACCCCCGCCCCAAGCTACTGAAAAAGGAAACATGCGCACTTCAGAGCGAGGAGCTGTCCGAGTGCTGAAATTTATAGGCTGGGTAAGATCACGTCTCCGTCTTTTTCTGTAGCCCTCATTCCAGCACAGGATCTCAGCAATTTCTCCCTCTTTTCCCCCGAACACTCCAGCGCACAGAGTCCTTTCTTCTCCCTCATTTAAACTTCCTTTTAAAAGAGAACATTTTCTAGAGGAAAGGGCTTTGTTAAAAAGAAAGGATATAAAACAAAAGCCACAGCAACCCGACTTCCAGCATGGCATTGTCACCAGCCCCCTTTGCATGGTGATGCGATTAAGGTAGTTGCATTTTTATTATTCAGGAAAAGCAGCTGGGGGATTCATCAGTTCTGAGGCTTTGTCTTTCCTGGGCTAACTGATGGTCCTGAGCCTCGGTTTGACCTGACCATGATGCCCAGGACTGGCACTTTTTGTTTTTTCTCAGAAAACTGTACAAACCCAAATCTCTTTTTGATTTTCAAAGAAACTAGATTCCTGCTAGATTTTGAGTCTGGACAGTAAATAGATACTTTGTCCTAGCTTCTTTCTGGAATCATTTCGGGATATTTTCCACAAGCATCACAGAAACAGGAATGAACCGGCAGCTAGTGAACATTTTGACAGCCTTGTTTGCATTTTTCTTAGAGACTAACCACTTCAGGTAGGTGAAACGACTTTGCATGCTGATATTTTCCACATGAAAATGTTTGCAAGAGAAAGTGTCATGCAATTATCTATTTTTTCCTGTTCTCTGGATCACATTCTTTTAATTTTATAGAGGAGAGTTAGATTTCTTTTGTTCATTTAAAAAGCGTAATTATGGTGGGAGGGTGGTAAATTTTCACAAAAGCAAGTTTTATGTTGCATAGCTGCACTCTGCATTTCAACGCACATTTTCACAGCCAATGTGATATTAAGGTAGTCTGATGAGTTGCATGCTCTTTACATTTCTATATAAGGTTGATATTTTGCTTTCAAATTCTTCTGGAAGTCATTTAAAGGGATTACTGGTGAAAGTGATTGGATTAATTTGTCAGGAGCATGCTCATTTTATATAAAAATATACAAGAGCCCTAATTCTCAGCCAACTTGGGACTTCTATTATATTTCATCAACTAGAAACATACTCTGAGAACTGCAATTCAGGAATTTTCTTGAAACATCAACTATCTCTTTTTACACAGTTCTATCATTTAGTCTAGTTGTAAATTGGTTGCCTACCCAAATTTAGTTAATATAACATCTTTGTATTTATCTCTGCATGATGAGTGGAGTGTGCATAGTTAAAATAAGTGAGAAATCATTATTTGCATGCATTCATTTTCTACACAATTTACTAATTGTCAAATCAATTGAAATCTCAAAATATGAATTTTATTGCCAGTAAATGAAATAGCCATTTAATGGCAGAGTCTAAGATAAAATAGAGATAGGAGATGCTCTTGCAACAAAGTGTAGAACTCTACGTTTAATTTTTACCAAATTTTATGGTATTTTTTTCACAGAACCAAGAGAAATGGAACACATAGAAATAATGCTATGAATAATGGGAAAACCCACTATGTTCCTTTCAGGTTTACACCTTCTACTCTGATTAAGAAAGATTGTAGGCTGGGTTTTATTAGAATCATCATCATCATCATCATCATCATCATTTTCATATACCACCACCATCATAGTCAAATAATACTTGATTAATCAGATGAATCTGCATATGGGAATGTAAGTATTTCTTGATGATTGTATCAATTTTAACTCATACCAAATGCTTATATCATCTTTGCACTTAAATTCAATGCCTCTTCTTTGAAAAACTGGCAAGAATGTGGTATTTCCTTAGTGATAGAATTAACAAGACTGTTAAACTATTGAAAACAAAGCTTTCAAAACACATACTTTAGTGAAGAAATCAGCATATTTAGTCAACCTCTGTGTATTTTTAAAGGATTTACTTTGTTACAAACCAAATATATTCTTCTTATAAACTCTTTATTACTTTTAACATGAAGATGAAAATCTGAGAGATTTTCCATTTAACTTTAGTGCTTTTGATAATGAAAAAGACAAAATGACTTAGAAGTGTGTTTTTCATTAATACTTATTGAAGAGTTGAAAATTTAAATGTTCATATATAAATAACTGATAAATTAGTGGAAGTAGCAGATATAATTATTGTTGGCCTATTTTTAAATAAAGTTAAAATTCCAAATGAAGGTTCTCTTTTAGATATCACACTGGAAAATACTAATAACTGTAATAGAATCTAGCAGGTAAGAAAATAAGCAATATGATAATTAATGGCAGTGTTTAGTTTGTTCAGCCTATCTTATATTTCTTATGAAAGGTAGAGGATTTATATTTAGAACTGCAATGATGGAACAAATTTTTAAAAGCATGGGAAAATGATTTTAAGTCATATGAATTTCCAAAATTATCATTTTCTCATCTCTGATCATTCTACAAATAAATAATTTTTACTAAATATCCATAAAATCCACAACCTAAATCTATGTTCATTGTCATCTGAAGCATTTTATGGTTAAAGTTTGGAAACTTGGGAGGTATGAATTTATATTTCTCATCATGTAAAGGTAACTTTAGACCATATACAAGTTCAGAAGTTGACCAAAGAGTTTATATTTTTCTATTTTTCTTCTCACTAATATATCAAATATATTTACCAAAATGTGATGCAAACATTTTGCATTAGTTCTCAGCAGCTAGGAGTGAAATTGTTGCTAAAAGAGTTAATGATGTGTTTAGGGCGGCTTTCTGCAAAGACCATGACTCCAGGTCTGGAAAACAACCTTCGCAGACCTTATCTCCTTCAGATTTCTTGGACAAATTAATGGGCAGGACATCAGGATATGATGCAAGAATCAGACCAAATTTTAAAGGTAGGTTCCACTTAAACTTATGTTAAGGCTTTGAGAAACCTTAGGTATTTGAATAGATTACTCAGAAAAAAAAAGTCATGCTTTTTATTGCAAAACAGAAGCAACAAGTATGGTATTCATTTTATTTTGACATTTTAAAAATTAGTCAGTAATTTAAATATCTTAAATTTTATTTGCCACTTGCCATGCTTATAAACTTTCCTTGTTTGTGCTTCATTCCAAAAATAACACTAGTGGCAGAGATTATGGCCATAGTCCCTATTTTGTCTTAAGTGGGAATGTGGCTAGAAGTGAATACAAGAGCAAAAGATTGACTTGATTTGTATAAACATCTACCACGATTCATGACAGATTCAATGATTACACCAAAATATATCGTTTTGGTTTTTAATATCTACATCAAAGAGAAGTTTAAATCTCAGTTAAAATATGCCATTTTACACACTTTCAGGCCTTTTTAAAGTTTTAGGCTTTGTGAGAAGAGTTTCAAATTTAACACATCAGAAAATTTTGATTCTCACTTGTTTAAAAATTTCTACTGTTTATTTGAAATTATTTATCCAGAATTAGCAAAGATTATAGGGTTGTAAATGCACATGTCAACGATGGTAGATAATTTCTGTGTTCAATTAGAAGCAAATGGAAGTTTTCTGGTTTTGTTCAACATTACAAAAATGTAGTTAATAGTCTATAGATATTATTTTAGACATTTGGTTTATTTTTACTCTAAATTAAAAAACTGTAATAAGAACCAATTATTAATAAAACAAATTATTTAATGCTTTTTGCTTTTTAAATATATTTTAAATGGCAGTTGTCATTTTGTTGAATTTGGTTGAATTTAGCATACTGTATTAAGAAGTGTTTATAATATTTATAAAAATATAAACTTATTCTAGATGTTGTGCATCACTTTGTTTTTGCATATTAACAACTTAATTTCATTGCTTTCCTTGAGTTTTGATTAATTTCTGTTATTGGCAAATATAAGCATGAAAATTAAATTCTAAATTCATTTCCTTTTTAAGTGCTACACCTCTGAATATACCCAGTTTTGGGCACATTTCATAAAGATATGTCAGAATTTTGGCAAAACAAGTGCTTTTTACTTTAGAGATTTCCAAAAGAGAAAATTGAACTAAGTTTAAAGCTCAATTTTCCTGAAAAAAATCTTCAAGTTCATTCCATTTTCTGTAACTTTGTGGTCACTGCTTTGGAAGTCAATATTTGGAATAAAATCATATGAGAAACAAGCCAAGAATCAGCTTTCAATGGGATTTCTCATTCACACATGTATTCAATATCTTTTGAGTCTGAACTAATGGCTGGGCATTTTGGAAAGATGAAAGATGAAACAGGTTAGGGTGTTCCCATCAAAAATTTCATGGGAGGGCAAGAGAAGATGTAAGATGAATACTATATATTCCATAGAATAGTTAAGTACTCTCAGGAAGCATACATAAAATACTACAGGATTCCAAGAAATGGAGAGATAATTTCCTATTAAGCTATTCATGAAAAGCTTCATAGATAAGGTCTAGAGACAGCAAACCATTCAAGTTTATGAGCATTTTTGTTTGATAGCAGTTATTACTCATTGATATCAAGAAATAATTTTTCAAAAGTGCAGAAAAGTGCAAAGGGTAATAAAACAACCCATGTTGCCATTGTGACTTTACATGGCCACAGAATGAGCCATCATCCCTAGTTTTTTTTTTCTGACTCTTCTGGGTATGTCACCCTTTGGAAATGACATTTATCATGGTTCTAAAGGATAAATGAATAATAAGAAGGTCAGGTTTAGCAAAGCATGGCCACAATTTTGCAATCTATCCACTACATAAAGGCCTATATATAGGATATATATCATAAAAGGAAAATGAGGTTGATATCACTTAAGAGTCTAAAATTAATGAACTTCACTCAATTTTATCTCCCTGTCCCTTTATCTCTCCACTTCAATGAACACTGCTATTCCTTCACAAACTTCACTCACATAGCTCATTTATATCACGTTAGTTTCCTAACATTTCCCAAAATTCTCTTCATTCTAGGGAGTTTGATTTTCCAATGTAAAGGATTCCCCACTATTTTAGAGTAAAATGAATTTTTTCCCTTGGTGTTCCCATGGAACTTTGTATGTCTAATGTGATCACTTTACATTTTAAGTTTTATAGATCCATGCTACATTGTATTTGAGAGGACAGGTAGGCTCCTTATTTATATATATACATGGAATGTTGGTGGTATAAGGGAAAGAGTTCATCTTTTTCTCCAGAATGAGGAAATAAGGACCAAGAAAGAGAGTGAAATGCACATCAACTATGAAGATTAATGCTTCCAATTAGTTGTAGAAGTTGAGGGTGAGAAATTTGGCTGTAGTCTTAGAGGTGAACAAAAAGGATCTTAGCTAAACTGAAGAGAAAGAAATAAAAGTTAGAGATAATAGGGAACTTGAAGTAGAGGCTTGGAAGAAAACTATCATACTTATCATACTTATTTAGCAATGTATAAATGACAAATTTTATATAGTATGCAGAAAAGAAGAGTGATTAGTAAATGTAATTGCATCTAGAATACTGTTAGTCTAATGTGGTCATTTTACATAAATGCCCCAAAGCAAATTTGGTATGATAACAATAAATATGTTTAAAACAACAGTCATTAATAAGTAGACATAAGGGTAAAATTTGACCATAAGAATAAAAGCAAAAGCCAAATATTGGCTGTTGAGGTAAAGAAATGAATATTCTAGAAGTCTTATTAAATATTAGCATATTTCTGCTTTCCTTGCTGCCATGCATTGGCAAGAAAGAAATAAATGCATATGCATAATTTTTCTTATTGGAAAGAATTTTTCTACATACTTTCAAGTCAGTAAAATATTGTGTTTCTATTCCATATCCTGGATGGGCTCTGAAAGATGTCCTAATGGGCATATATACATGAAGAAAGATGGATATAAGGTAGAAAAAGAAACCAGAAATGATTCAGAACTAGGCTCTGTAATTGAGAGACATTCTTAGAAACCAAAGGAAAAAATAGCTTTTTTGATGTGCTGAAGCACAAGTGCATAAACAAAGTCATGAGTCAGAGTTGCTGATTGAATTCCATCTATAAGATCCATACAGACACTGATCGAATCTTGTCAAAACATAAATTTTCACAATTCCCAATTCAGATAAAAATGCAACTATGTCTGCTCACAATTACCCACTCCTAAAACCCATGGTAAATGTTGATTCTATATCAACAGAGAAGCCTCTTTCCCGTCTTGGGTGATTTGTCTGGTTTCTGTTGTTTTATCATTGTGTTATTCCATCATCCTATCAGATATTCCTTTGTCAGTATTATTGTATCTTGAAAACGTCACTTTAAACATTAAGCTTTTAATTGAAATGCTCAAACCTGGAAAAATGCATTATTTCTGTTTCTCTCTTTTTGAAACAAATCCTTTACCTACTTTAATGAAATTTTCTTTGAAAATAAAATTAACTTAGACTTATATTCTGAATTTAATCCCAATGTGAGTAAATATGTTTCACTATCATATTGTTTTGGGGTTAGGACCTGGAATAGATAATACCAGGAGATAATTATTCATTCCACTTCTTTGTGAATGCCATACAAACTAATTTTTTCCACATCTAGAGACCTAAGTCTGAAAGTATGACGTATGACGTTAAAACCTACATTTGCATGCAATATGGTTTACAGCAATCTCCAATGAGTTAGTATCTCAAAAAAAAGTTTTTCAGATAAAAGTAGAACTAGATTCTCTTCCACGAAACCAAAAGTTTTCAGGTTTGGGCCCTTGGCAATTCTTTTTTCTGCAGTTAAGTGGAATTTAGGTTCAAATGTGAATATCAACCCCTGTAGTAGTGCTTGAGCACATGTCTAGCAGGGACACTTGGGAAGGATGCTTCTCTTATGATAATGCAGCTCCAAAGTGACCATTTATTTCATCATTCTGGTGGACATGGGCTTCAGACATTACTAAAGATCCTACAAAAGAGAAATAGACAAGTGGGAGCTAAGAGGGGAAAAAAAGAAATGTGTGGGGAGATCTCATGAAAATCGAAGGGAGATAAGCAGAATAGAGTAGATGAAAGAAACAAAGGGAAAGGGGAAATGCTGGAGAATGATATTGGTCAAATTTTATTGTTATATTGTGTACATGTATGAATATGTAACAACAAATGCCATGATTATTTACAACTATAGTGCACCAATAAAATATGGAAAATTTTAGTTAAAAAATGAAGAGGAACAGAATGAGTATCTGAAGCATTAGACTTGAGTGCAGAATGCAGTAGAAGTCCTCTGGCATCTGAAAGGGAAAAGCCATGGTCATATTGGGATTGTGGTTTTATTAGAAACTGAAGAAAACAATTGTCTCACTTATAAATCACCTTGATGGAGATTATGGAATTATCTGGACAATCCATTGAATAGTTGCCTTCTTCACAGGAAATTCCTGGATCTCCCTTAATTAACCAATAGGCTTGAGGTAAATTGCCCCTTAACTACTGAGATGGGAAAAAACAATGAAACAAAGTCAACGTTGAAACATACTAGAGTCATTGTTAGGAAGTACAAAGAAAAATGGGTTTTCAGATGTTTATAAATGTCAAGCCAGAGAGATGTCAAATGTGAAAATTTTAAAGGATATGAATATAGCATATGATTTTTGAGACATTATCTTTTTTTTTTTTTTTTTTTTGCAGTGCTGGGGATTGAACCCAGGGCCTTGTGCTTGCAAGGCAAGCACTCTACCAACTGAGCTATATCCCCAGCCTGAGATTTTATCTTTAGATTATGATAATAACTTCCATTTCAACAGGCCTAGAATTAAGCCCAATTGCAAGAGTCAACATTTACGTTAGGGAAAAATTGCTCTTGGCTGAATACAAGGTGATAGCTATCAGTGGGACTGTTCATTGAAGAAACTAGAAGACAAGAGAGAACAAAAAGTAAGAAATAAAATTTCATGACTGAAGGAATAATGAATATATTTTCGTATAAATTACCTTGCAAAGTACATATAGAATGCTTATATATCTGCCTTCCAAAGTACATATAATATGGAGGAATATGTATACATATAGACATATACTATAGTTGTACATGCATTAGACTATCTTTGAAAGATAAACATTGTTGACCTCTGAGAAATGGGAATGGATGCCAGGGGAACAAGGATAGGAAGAAAAATTACTTTTCTCTGCATGTTCCTTGAACTTGGATTATCACATATATTTTCAATTCAAAAGGAGAATTAGCTGCTAAGTACTTATAGAAAGGCAGTAAAGGAAAGTCCTCTCTTGAGTAAGAGGTTCCACCATTGCAGAAGTACAATAACATGCATGTGGCTCCCAAAATAATCCAAAAACCGGTTTGAAATTACCTGCCCAATATACTTCCCCAACTAGCTTGCTACCATCATGGTTAAAATTACAGTGGTGTTGTTTCTATCCTCTCATTGAAGTTTTATCTCATATTAATACCATGATGGAATGACAATGAGCCTAATCAGTCACTTTCTCCATAAATTTTATTTACATGACCCATTTATAACACATCAGTTACCTAACATTTCCTGAAGTTCTCTTCATTTCAGGGAGCTTGATTTTCTGATGTAAAATATTCCTCATTATTTCTAGTTTGGAGTTAAGGAAAAATACATGAACCCTAGGCATTTTAGAATAAGATGATAGGAAATAAAGATGGGTGAAAATGTTCCTGAAAGGAAAGACTGAGAGAAACAAAAAAAATCTATACATGACAATTTTGTCCAAGAACGTTATGAGAAGATTTTTGAACATCTAAAATCCTCTGGTTGTGTTACAATTTAGTTTTGCTTTTTATGCGCTACACAAACACCAGTCAATACTTTTGTATAAACAAAAGTCAATTGAACTCTTGCAAAGCATATTCCAATAGGTTTGTCAGTATATCTTCCATTTCATGGTGACAGGGTACTATAGAGGAAAGAACCCTAGACTTAGATCCAGAAGACTCATATTCATGTTCTCTTTAGTCACTTTTGAGAAAAGGTGTCTTCACACCTATCCATGTCTCTAATTTTCTTCTGCCTTTCCCTGCCTCATATGGGTTATTCCAAGGATCAAATGAGATCATGCACATGAATGTTTTTTCTTTTATGATTATTGTAAATAGTTTGAATTTTATTACCACTCTACAATTTTCTTTTATAAATAACACAATGCATTGCTTAAGCTTATCCTTCATAGTGATTGGGTCCTCATATTTGTTTGATTTTTTAAATGGAAAGAAATAAATCAAAAAATTATAGCATCTTATATTCCTAACAGAGTAGCCATAGGGTAGATTCCCTGTGCCTCGGTTGGTTTTCTTTTTATTAGTTCAGTGGGAAAATTTTCAACTCAACAGCGTTAATTCATATTCCCAAATATGAAACAAAGAGGGATTCATTTGTGGGAAGAAATTATCTTTCTCTATTCAAATTCCATCTTGGATTAGTTCCTTGAATTAATTTAAAAATTAATCCAAGTAAAACATACAGAATAAATTTCATTTGTGCCTAGAAACAGGAACCCTAAAGTTAACTGAAGATAATATGATTTTCATTTTTATGTATCCTCTTGTTCAGTTACTGTAATTGCAAGGTTTATTGCACAAAATCAATGAATTGACTTCCTATTTCAGAATAAGCATTTTAAAGATGGCATTTGATCTTTATGATGTGGCAGGTTAGCAGCATCCAATATGGAAGACTATAATCTTTGAGAAAGTATTGCATTCCTCATTGGTTGATTCTGGGTAACCCTATATCCTTAATTTGCATTATTGAAAGAGCCTAAATATTTTATCCTGAGTTCAATAGAGCTTGCTATTCCTTCTTATCCTGAAGGAAAATTCAGTCCATTTTGCTGATAATCTGAGAAAACATTTATAAAAAGATAATGGCATCAATATCAGGGTATCCTTATACTTAGTGACTAGACAATATAATGTGTTCAGTTAGAGCAATTAGGTTTAGAGTGAGAAAAGATAGTCACTGGTTTGTTCTTTTTTTTTTATTTACTTATTGATTCATTGAACACAAATGGAGTACAGCTATTGTTTCACTGGTTGTACACAAAGTAGAGTCACACCATCTGTGCGTTCATGCATGTACACAGGGCAATGGTATCTGTCACACACTCTGTTATTAATTTTACCCCCCACCCGCCCCCACCCCTCCCTTCCCTCTGGTTTTTCTTCAGATCGCATAAATCTTTCGCCTTTTACTGGTTTGTTCTTGATGCTATTGAATACTTTTTCTTGGTGTGCTGAATCAGGCAATATTTTGGAATAGGATTTTAAAAATACTTATAGAGCTGGGGGTGGTGGTGCATGCCTGGAATCCCAGTGGCTTGGGAGGCTGAGGCAGGAAGATTGCGAGTTCAAAGCTAGCCTCCACAACTTAGCAACTCAGTGAGACCCTGTCTCTAAATAAAATACAAAAAAGGCCTAGTGATGTGGCTCAGTGTTTAAGTGCCCCTGGGTTTAATTCCCAGTACAAAAAAAAATACTTCTACAAACATATCTGATCAAGCCTCATAAAAAGGTCTTTGGAAGCATTGTAAGATCCTCTTAGAGTTAATACCTAAGAGGCTGTCCTATCTTGAGCATGCTGCATTTGGTCATTGACTTCTTCCCTGAGAAGGCTACTCTGAACACTTGTGACTGATTACAGTTCAATCACGTGAAAGCCTCTAAAGGAAGGATACAAGAAAAAAGCAATAGTTCTTTAAGTGATATACTGAAATACAAAGGACATTTAAGAACAAAGTCACTAGGTTACCTTCTGGTAGTCTAGTCTATCTTATTCAACCAAGATAGTCATGAAGCAAATACAAGAAGGGAGCTGGATCTGACTCATACCCTGGCTAATGTACCTACCATTCAATTATGAACATAAGTATACCAAATAGGGGCTCTGTTTTATGAACACATTCATCCAAAAGGCCAAAATAAATCTTGAATTGAATAAAAATATGGAAAGTCCATAGGTAATTATCTTGTATGTGACTGGAAAAGTCTTGTTTTTTAATTCTTTTTTTCTACTTCCTTGAGGGGTAAAAAGTCACTTTTGCCTATGTGCTGTGAAAGCAATAGAATAAATTTATCAAGTAAGCATATATGTGTGTACAAAAAAGTTTCATGTAAAGGTTTTACATCCTTATATTTGAAACTAAACACATAGTTCGTTCATTTGTTCATACCTTCAATAAGTAGGGAGTAGTTGCTATGTGCCAAGGAACATATTAGGTGCTGTGTATATAGTGCTAAACAGAAATTGAAGTTTTAAATATCAGTTTTCACTACTATTATCTCACTTCAATAAATACTGAAATATAATTTGCTGGATCATTCAGTATTTTTGCAGGAACGAGATGGCACATTTCAACTGGGTGTGAGGGGTTTTAGGAAATCCAACTCCCAAAAGTAGAGTATTCTGGGACTACCAATAGATATGAAGAAGCAAGGGAGGGAGTAGTTACCAGAACCTACTGAAGGCAGCTCTATAGAGAAGCCACTCAATGGGAACTGGGGACAAATGTGATCAATCTGTGTTGTCCTAGCAGGGAGAAAGCCAGGGAATAAATATCCTGACCTCTCTTGTCTCCTGATTTGCATTGTCCTGTGGGAATGTTTCATTGACTAAATTCACCTAGTGGTCATAGGGCAAGAAAGCCCATTGATACAAATCCTGAGGATCACCTTCTCAGAATACAAAGAATAGAGAAAACTAGTGTCTCTGGGATGGGGAAATGGAAGATAACCAGCAAAAATATCAACTTTCACCTCTCAATCTTCAGGTGGTTAAGGAGACATTTCTAAAACCAATGACACGTTTAGTGAGCTTTCCTTTATGAGTCTGAGAAAAAAAGGAACTGAGAAAGGAGTACCATTTGAATATTTACTCTAAGAGATAAATGCTACTTCCAAAAGCAGGGAAAAGAGACTATAATGTAATGTGATAGTTCTGTCTCTTAAACAGAAAATCGGAAGAAGTGAAATCTTACAGATTCAGGTGTGTGTGTGTGTGTTAGAGAGAGAGGGAGAGAGAAAGAGAGAGAGAGAGAGAGAGAGAGAGAGAGAGAGAGAGAGAGATGGCGAGAGAGAGAGAGAGAGAGACAGAGAGAGAGAGAGAAGAGGAAGAGAGAAAGGAGGTAGAGAGGGGATGGGAAAAGGTGAGGGAGAGAGAAAGTGTGTATCTTCTTATGCATCATATGAAATTGACATAGTTTCCTTTCTATCTGATTTAGTATGCTTGCTAATTCCCTGCAGACTTCCCATGATGGGATATATTGTGGGCTTAGATTTTAACACAGATTTAAATTGCCAAGTCTCTTTAGAGTAGTATCTCTGAGATATTCTTCTGGCCATGCTATTTTGTTCTATGTAGGTCTGGGAGTGTTAGAAGGAGATAAGTTTGGGTGGGGGGCGGGGGGGGGGGGGTGGTTAGAAAAGCATGAAGACCAAGAACAGAATAGGGTCCATTTTCAAGAAATGGTGGCTGGTATGATTATGGAACCTGAATTAAAGCTACTTAATGTGGCAATTCTGCTACATTAGGGAAACCTCAGAACCACTTGACCACACAATTTTACTTTCATTTTTAAAACCCAAGTGTATAAGAAATATAATATGATCTATCTTAGGGTTCTTTTACACTTAAATTCTTCAAGACATTGATTCCTGAGAACTACTTCATGTCTGACAAGGCAGTCCAAACTTCTTTTATCAGGCATTCTCTTAGATAAAGTAGGAAGAAGGAGGCAAAAAAAGTTTTTAGGAAAGGGGAGGCAAAAAAAAAAAAACCCTTTGCCTCTAAATGTATGCAGAAGAGACCTGTTAATTTATCTTTGAACCCCAGAGTCTCTAAACAGTGAATGATGTATGCATTTGGCAGACCACACTGTAACAACTCAAGTCAAATATGTGTGTGTGTGTGTGTGTGTATAATGGAGTATTACTCAGCCATTAAGAAAAATTATTTTATGACATTTGACAGTAAATGGATGGATCTGGAGACTATCATGCTAAGTGAAATAAGCCAATCCCCAAAAACCGAAGGTTGAATGTTCTCTCTGATATGCAGGAAGCTAACCCACCAAAATTAGTGTGGGCAAGGCGAAAATAGAAATTCAGAGAATTAACAAAGGGGAATGAAGGGAAGGGAGGGGGATAGGATAAGGAAAGACAGTGGAAAGTATCTGACATAATTTTCCTAGGTATATGTATAAAAACATCACAGTGAATTCCACTATCATGTACATCCACAAGACTGGGGTCCTAATTAGAATAAGATATATTCTATGCCTGTATAATTATATCACAATGAACTCTAATATCATGTATAACAAAAAGAACCAATAAAAGTTTTTAAAATGTGATTCAGAATAATTGATAACCATACTGTACAATTCTCACAATGGATTCCTTGTAGTCTATTTGTTACTTTGAATTAACTCTGATTTTACTAGATGGGTTTTGAATGAAGTATGCAAAATCAAAGACTTTAGAAATTAATATGAAAATAAATTAGTGACCAACCAGATATATTTCCCAAAGCATGTTTTTCAGAACTGCTTCAGAGACACCTGAGGGTCTTGTTTTCACCACAAAGAAATGATAAACGTTTGAGGAGATAGATATGTTTACCCTGATTTCAACATTACCCAGTGTATCTATCTATTGAAACATCACATGGTACCCCATAAATATGTGCAATTTAATGTGTCAATTAAAAAAAATAAAAGACATTTTTAAAAAGGCACATTCTGGGCCCCATATCTCTCCAGGTCTGCCTCTGCAGAATCTCTGGGTGGAAGGTCTTGGAATATTTACTTTAACTGATTCATTATTTCCTGAAGTTTGAGAATTCTATGGCAACAATGAGAAAATTTTGCCCCTGTATCTGAAGGTTGATACCATCTTTATAGTATTTTTCCCAAGATACCATGTGCCCAATTGCCTTACCATAAAAAGAGGAGAAATTCCACAAGAAAAAGAAGTCTAAACTGAGGCTCATGAGACTTGGTTTTAATTCCAGTTTTTAAAAATGTTTTTATTAGTGCATTATTACAATTATTACATAATGATTATTAAATTATACATAATAGTGGAGTTCATTTTGACATAATCATATATGCATGAAATATAATTTGCTCTGATTCAATTCCCAGAATTTCCTCTAATTCCAGTTTTGACAGCTGTGGCCTGGAACATGCCACCTAAACTCTCTGAGATACACTCTTCTCATATGCAAAACAAAGGAACTGGTCTAAGATGTCGAATTTCCAACTTTGATAGTCCCTGGTCCTGATAGTCTAAATTAATAACTTTGCTTATGTTATTTTGTAAATTATTGATTTTCTCACAGAAGAGCTTAGATGAACTTAATCTTTTTGTTGTTGCTGTTTTTTTTTTTTGTTTTTTTTTGTTTTTTTTTGTACTGGGGATTGAACCCAGGGGCACTCACCCACTGAGCCACATCCCCAGTCCTATTTTGTATTTTATTTAGAGACAGGATCTCACTGAGTTGCTTAGGGTCTCACTAAGTTGCTGAGGCTGGCTTTGAACTTGCTATCCTCCTGCCTCAGCCTCCCAAGTCGCTGGGATTACAGGCATGCACCACTGCGCCCGGTGACTGTTCTTTTTAAATATACATGACAGTACAGTGTATTTTGACATACTATACAAATGTGGAGTGTAACTTATTCTAATTAGGATCCCATTTTTGTGGTTGTACATGATGTGGAGTTACACTGGTGCTGTATTCATATACGAACTTAGGAAAGTTATGTCCAATACGTTCCACTGTCTTTTCTATTCCCATCCCCCCTCCCTTTCCTTCATTCCCCTTTGTCTAATCCAAAAAACTTCTATTCTTCCCACTCCCCCACCCACCCGCCCTTATTGTGTTGAACTCAATCTTCCTAGAGAATTGGTCCCTCCTCTGGGAAATTATTAATTCTTTCCAGAAGTTTTTACAGTTAACAATATCTTTTTTCAACTTCTAATACTGCCAAGATGGTCATTCTTCTCTAGGAAGACGTTGAGAACTTATAAGAGGGATACTGAAGAAATTGGCCATTTACAATTTTTGTCTTATTTTTGGTTTGGAGGTAGCAAATTCATTTATACAAAGGCTACTTCTAGAAGAATAGCTACCATGTTTTATAAATCAGCGTTTGGCCAAAGGTATTCCTTGAAACACTAGTCCTAAGAAATGTTACCTGATATAAGCTTTTAAATTCAAAATAAGTATGGAAAATTCTGTAAAATACCCTCTGAGAGGGACCAAATATTTATTATCATATTAAGAAGCTTTAAGAAAACTCACAGTAAAAATAAATACACAAATAGATAAATATTTTTAAAACTTTTATACAGGGATTTTCCCAATACTCATTTGATCTGAGATTCTTTATAATGAGTAACATCTGGGTGTGCTAGTGTTTTATGGAATAATTTTGAAAATGAAGTCTTGATAAAAATTCAGAAATCTAAAAAAATTGTCATTAAAAATGTTGGAAAACCTAAATATACATAAAATATGATGATCTGCTAGAAATATAATATTCATGAAAGTGAGAAGCTTCTTCAGTAAATGAGGCTTTTATTTTAATACATTGTCAACATTAGCATTCTGACACTCACAAAAATTACTCAATGAGTTAGAATATTATTGTGGGCCATGTATGTAGTGTTTCATTTATATGAATAAGAGAACAAATGGTGGCATTTTGAAAAAAAACCAACATTGAAAAGAGCTTAGTCAATACAACAAAATACATTGATCTAATAATCACCTTCTGTTTTAGTCTTTCTCATTCATGAAATGAGCACAAATACATATTTAAATGAGTGACCTTTAACTTTGAAACTGAAAAATTATTTCTTTAGGAAGATATGACAAAGTTTCATACTTGTAGGAAGAATTTTTTATTATCATCTTCTTTTTTAGGAAGACTGCAAAAATGGGTAAATGTTGTGTTTATGCAATTTCCACAACTATTTGCTGAGAATTTTCTCCTATAACTTCCTTGAAATGAAATTTCTAAAATTTGAATCTATTCTAAAAATGTCATTTAAAATTGAAATGATACAGTATTTACCTTAACTTTTGTAGATGGAAGAATAGCCTCCTCACTTACTAGTATGAAAATATATTTGAAGTTGGTCTGCTTAAAAAATGATAATGTACAGGGTGAGAGATATGGGTTTAGTTTCATTTTGCTGCATATGGATTTCCAGTTTTCCCAGCACCATTTGTTGAAGAGGCTGTCTTTTCTCCATTGCATGTTTTTGCCTCCTTTGTCAAGTATGAGATACCTGTACTTATTTGGGTTTGTCTCTGTGTCCTCTATTCTGTACCATTGATCTACCTGTCTATTTTGGTACCAATACCATGCTGTTTTTGTTACTATTGCTCTGTAGTATAGTTGGAGGTCTGGTATTGTGAAACCCCCTGCTTCGCTCTTCTTGCTAAGGATAGCTTTAGCAATTCTGGGTCTCTTATTCCTCCAAATGAATTTCATGATTGCTTGCTCTATTTCTATGAGGTCCATCATTGGGATTTTAATTGGAATTGCATTAAATTTGTATAGCATTTTTGGAAGTATGGCCATTTTGACAATATTAATTCTGCCTATCCAAGAACATGGAAGATCTTTCCATCTTCTCAGATGCTCTTTAACTTCTTTCTTTAGTGTTCTGTAGTTCTCAGTGTAGAGGTCTTTCACACCTTTTGTTAGATTGATTCCCAACCCAATAACCGAATCAATAAATGGGCCAAGGAAATGAACAGACACTTTACAGAGGAAGATCTACAAGCAATCAACAGATTTATGAAAAAATGTTCAACATCACTCATAATAAGAGAAATGCAAATCAAAACCACGTTAAGATTTCATCTTACCCCAATTAGAATGTCTTTTATCAAGAACACAGGCAACAACAGGTGTTGGCGAGGATGTAGGGAAAAGGGTACACTCATACATTGCTGGTGGGAGTGCAAGTTGGTGCAGCCACTCTGGAAAGCAGTGTGGAGATTCCTTAGAAAACTTGGAATGGATCCACCATTTGACCCTGCTATCCCACTCCTTGGCTTATACCCAAAGGACTTAAAATCAGATTGCCTCAGTGATGCAGCCACATCAATGTTCATAGCTGCTCAATTCACAATAGCTAGATTATGGAATCAACCTAGATGCCCTTCAGTAGATGAATGGATAAAGAAACTGTGGTATATATACACAATGGAATATTACTCAGCCATAAAGAAGAATAAAATTATGACATTTGTAGGTAAATGGATGATGTTGGAAACTGTTATGCTAAGTGAGATCAGCCAATCCCAAAAATCCAAAAGCCGAATGGTCTCTCTGATAAATGAATGATGATGCATAATGTGGGGGGGAAAGATGGCAAGAATGGAGGAAAGATAGCTAGCATAGAGGGAAGGGAGGGGTGGGGGCGGGTGGGGGGTAAAATTAATAACAGAATGTGTGACAGATACCATTGCCCTGTGTAAATGCATGAACGCACAGATGGTGTGACTCTACTTTGTGTACAACCAGTGAAACAATAGCTGTACTCCATTTGTGTTCAATAAAAAAAATGATAATGTTTCATATACTTAGACACATAAATTCCAAAAGACTATTGAAAATTGTTTTCAGTGGAGATGGATGGAAAGGAGAAATATCTTTGAATTTAGAAATATTTTATTTATTTCTTACTAGTCTCTTTCTCATGCCTTCTCTGAAAGTGTTTGTCAAAAAAGTAAGCATTTTTTTCCTTCCTATTTCTCTCTGCAGACTCTTATGATTACACAGAAAATGAAGTAGGGAAATAGCAAAGTTTCCTTAGACTTAATGGATGAACACACATTGGTGAAGAAGTACCTAAGCATTTTGTATCAAACTAATCCTTTATTATTATTATTATTTACTAATATTAATTTTAAAAGTTAATGGATTTGACTGGGACATTTTCATGCAAGTATATGTTGTACTTTGATCATATCCACTCTCCCTACTAACTTCTTTTGCCTTCCCCTCTCTCCCCTCTTCCATAATATTCCCTCTTCTATGTTCAGGTCATCTTTTTGTTTTGTTTTGTTTTTAGTTTCCATATATAAAATATGTGACACTTATCTTTCTGTATCTGGCTTATTTTGATTAACATGATAACCTTCTGTTCCATCTATTTGCATGCAAGCAATGTGCTTCCATCTATTTTCATTCAAGTGATATGATTTCATTCTTCTTTATGGCAGATTACTACTCCAATGTGTGTGTGTGTATATATATATATATGTATATATATATGCATATATATATATATGTATATATATATCATATTTTCTTTATCCATTGATCTGTTGACGGGTACCTAGACTGGTGCCATAACTTGGTTATTGTCAACAGTGCCACAATAAACATGGGTGTGCAGTTTTCTCTTTTATATGCTGACTTCATTTCCTTTGGGTATGTACCCAGGAGTGGTATGTATAAATCATATGGTAGTTCTATTTTCAGATGTTTGAGAGATCTCCATACTTTTTTCATAGTGGTTGTACTAATTTACAATCCTGTCAATAGTATATAAGGGTTCTTTTCTCCACCTCCTCTCCAGCAATTTTTAATTTTTGTTTGGTTGATAATAGTCATTCCAACTGGGGTGAGATGGAATTTTACAGTTTTTATTTACTTTTCTCTGATGGTTAAAGATATTGAGAATGAGAATTTTTTCACATATTTATTGGCCATTTGTACTATTTCTTTTGAAAACTGTTTATTCATATCTTTGCTCATGTATTAATTGCATTGCTTGTTCTTTTGTTGCTGTTTTTTGAGTTCTTTATATATTCTGGATATTGATACTTTGTCAGATGAATAGCTGGCAAAGATTTTCTTCTACTCTGTTGGTTGTCACATTGTTTTCTTAAATGTTTCATTTGTTGTGCAGATGCTTTTTGATTTGATGAAACCCCACATGTAAATTATTTTATTTCTTGACCTATTGGAGTCCAAATCAAGGAAACATTGCCTATGCGTATAACTTAAAGTGTTTCCCCTATATTTTTCTCTAGTAATTTCAATGTTTCATGTCTTACATTAAGGTCTTTTATCCAATTTGAATCATTTTTGCACAGGGCAATAGCTAAGGATCTAGTTTCAATCTTTTCCATGTGAATATCCAGTTTTCCTAGCACTGTTTGTTTAAGAGATGTTATTTTCCAACAAATGCTTTTGGCGCCTTTGTCAACAAACAGTTAGTTGGTTTTTGCTCTGTGGGGCTATTTCTGGATCCTCTATTCTATTCCATTAGGCTATAGGACTGGTTTTATGTCAACACCATGCTGCCTTTTTTTTTTTTACTGTGTCTCTATAGTATATTTTGAAATCGGGTATTGTGATACCTCTGGCATTTCCCTTTTTGCTCAGGATTTCTTTGACTACTCCACATAAATTGCACTTCCATATGAATTTTTGGATTATTTTAAAATTATATTTAGTTCTCTGAAGAATGTAATTTTGATAAAGACTACATTGAATCTGTAGTTCACTTTCAGCAGTATGGCCATATTAACAATATCAATTCTCTCAATCCATGAACATGGGAGATCTTTCTGTCTTCTAGTGTCTGATTCAATTTCTTTCTTCAGTGTAATTTTCATTGTAGATGCCTTTCACCTCCTTAGTTCTGAATTAGTTTTTAAGTCTATTTTGACTAAATTTCATTATTTGTGTACAGAAAGGCTACTGATTTTTGCATGTTGATTTGGTATCCTGCTACTTTGCTAAATCTGTTTATCAGTTCTAAGAGTCTCTTGGTTGAATTTTGAAGATTTTCTAACTATAGAATCACATCAGCTACAAATAGGGATAATTTCATTTCCTCTCTTGCTATTTGTATCCTTTTATTTCTTTCTCTTGACTAATTGCTCTGCCTTAAGATTTGAAGTATTATGTTAAATAAAAGAGGTGACAGGGGACACTGTTGCCTTGTTTCTAATTTTAGAGGAAATGTCTTCAGTTTTTCTCCAGTATAATGTTGGCTACAGATATGTCAAATAAAGTTTTTATTATGTTGAGGTAAGATCCTTTTACATCTAGTTTATTCAGGGTTTTTATCATGAAAGGATTTTGAATTTTATCAAAGGGTTTTTTTCTGCATCTATTGAGATGACCATGTGATTTTTATTCTTGTTTCTATTTATGTGCTCTATTATATGTATTGATTAGTGTATGATGAAGCACTCTTGCATCCCTGGAATGAAGCCAACTTGGTCATGGTATATGTTCTTGTAATATGTAATTGGATTTGACTTGCTAGTACTTTATTGAGGATTTTTGCATCTATTTTAATCATGGACATTAGTCTACAGTTTTCTTTTTTGTTGTACACTTATCAGGTTTTGGTAGCAGGTTTATACTGACTTCACAGAGGGAGTTTGAAAGTATTCATTCCTTTTCTATTTCATGGATAGCTTCAGGAGCATTGATGTCAGTACTTCTTTAAAAGTCTGGTAAAATTCAGCAGTGAATCTATCCAGTGATGGACTCTTTTTTATTGAGAAACTTTTTATTACCGCATCAATCTCCTTGCTTATTATTAATATATTTAGATTTTTTATAACTTCTTGGTTTAATTTTGGTAGGTAATGTGTCTAAAATTAATTGATTTATTTTCATATAATTTTGTCAAAGTATTCCCTAGTGATCCTGTGGATTTCAGTGGTATCTCTTGAAATATTCCCCTTTTTATCTATAATTTTATTCAATTGGATCTTCTCTCTCTTTGAGGGGTTAATTTGACAAAAGGTTTGTACATTTTGTTTATCTTTTTTTCATTTATTTCTGCTTTGACCTTTATTGTTTCTATTGTGGTTTGGGGTTTGTTTTGTTTTTTATAAGGTATTGAAGAGGATCATTAGGTTATTTATTTGAGATCCTTTTTTTTAAATGTAGGCAATCAGCTAAAAACTCCCCTCTTAGTATTCCTTTTTCTGTATCCCATAGGTTCTGGTATGCTGTGCTTCCATTTTCATTTAATTCTAATTTCCAATTTTCCTGCAATTTATTCAGTGACCCACTGTTCATTTAAATGTGTATTGTTCAAATCTCCATATGTTTAGGTAATTTATGTACTTTCTCTTCGTTGATGATTTCCAGTGTCATTCCATTATGGTCTGATAAGATGTAGGAAATTATTTCAATTATTTTTGTATTTGCTAAGAATTGATTATTGGGCTAAAATATTATTTATTTTGGCAAATATTCCATGAGCTCATGAAAGGAATACATAATCTGTCATTGGATGGAATATTCTGTAGATGTCTGTTAAGTCCATTTGAAATATAATATAATTTAACTCTGATACTTCTTGTTGATTTTTTTGCCTGGTGACAGTGGGGTCTTGAAGACACCCACTATTATTAGATCAGGGTATATCTCTTCCTTTATGTTCTGGGTGCTAGTTTTATAAAGTTGGGTGCTCCAATGCTCAGTGTATATATATTTATTATAATATCTTCTTGATGTATTGCTCCCTTTATCAATATGTTTGTCTTTTCTGACTTGTTTTGGCTTAAAGTCTATTTTGTTAGATGTGAGAATAGTTGTTTCTGCTTGTTTTTGGATTCCATTTCCTTGGAATATTATTTTCCACCCTTTCACTTTCTATGTATATCTTTGCCAGTGAAGAGTTTCTTGTAGACAGCAAATTTTCAGGTCTTGTTTTTTTAACCCTATCAGCTAATTTCTGTCTTGTAATGTGAGAATTAAGATCATTTACATTCAGGGTTATTACTGAAAGGTATGTACTAGTTTCTGTCATTTTGTTGTTTCTCTTCTCGATGTTTTGAATAATCTATGTTGCTCCTTTCTCCCTTATTGATCTTAGGTGTTTGATGGTTTACTGAATTAATAATGTTTGATCCTTTCCTGATTATCATTTGCTTATCTACTCTTTTAGTGAGATTTATTTTCTCATGCTCTCATGACTGTGTTTATCTTGCTTCCCTCTTCTGAGTAATGGATTCCTTTAAGTATATTGTGTAGTGCTGGTTTAGGGGTCATGAATTCCTTTAACTTATGCTAATATTGGAAGGTCTTTATTTTGCCTTCAATTATGAAGAATAATTCTGCTGAATATATAATGTAGATTTGCATTTTTTTTCAGGGCTTGATATACATCATTCTGTCTTCCTGGCCTCTAGATTTTTGCTGAGAAATCTGCTATTATTCTGATGAGTTTGCCTTTATAAGTTACTTGGCACTTTTCTCTTGAAGATTCAAATATTCTTTCTCTGTTCTGTACTTTTGGAAGTTTAACTATAATATGTTGTGGAGAGGCTCTTTTCTGGTCATGTTTATTTAGGGTTCTATATGGTTCATGTACCTGGATGTCCATTTCTTTCCCAAGGTTTGGGATATATTCCATTATTTCACTGAATAGGTTTTCTATGCCTTTAGCTTTTAGCTCAAAACCCTCTTCTTTCCTTTTAATCCTTTATTTAAAACATTGCTTCAATGTGCCCACAATGATGACATTAGCATGGCTTGTATTACACTGTGTAATCAACGGATAGTGGAACACTGTTTATTTTTTTTCTGGTGATTGAGGTAGTCTTAGATACCCCAGACCAAGAAAAGGCACAGAATAAAAATAAACTAAGAAGAAGTTATTTGGCATGAACACCATTTGCTTACTCTGTGTTCAACTTTTGATTTCTATAGCCTGGGTTCTGAACTCAGAGTCCTAGTTATAATTTGCTTTTGATATCATGGCTGCTTCTTCCTTTCCCCAGGGAAATGATGGCATTAGATATTGGGGGACAGGGAGGTGATTTTGCTGAATCTTTAGTCATGGATGTCATGGACTATGAACAAGGGAATAGCATATCCCCAAGAATTCTGAGAGTTTCTTTTGAAATAAAATATACAATATCTTCCTGAAATATAAAACTTTAGGAGATTACCCCTGCTTGAAAGAAAATGTTACACATGGCCCATAGAAAGCCTTATTAATAGGAAGCCCTAGCACCAAAATTTTCACCTTTTGTTCAAAGGATTTCTTTTACAGATAAATGCTAATTATTCTCTCTAAAATTTGAGGTCAGTTGTTAGCAACAAGGTTGCTATACTCTACAGTATCTATTTTCTCTGGAGTACCCCTATTCCAATTCTTGGAATTAGTGACCTCTCTGTGACCAGGGGCATATTTAACTTTATCCATATTAAACTAATCTATATTATGAGACATGTTTTCTCTAGCTCTCCCAAAATAGGAGGAATTACCCACAGTCTGGGATATATGTTCCTTTTATCTTCCCCAAGAACCTATATTTCTAAGATTCATATTTGTTAATCATGCACATATGACTCATTTATACACATCCTTTATACAAATATTCTGAGCAAATATCTCCCATTAAAACCCAGCCAGTGGCTTCCTGTTCCACAGTTTCACCGAATGCCAACCAAGTTTATAACATGCAGCACTTTTAGCAAAATGCATGAATTTCACACTTGGGGCAAATATCCTGAAGCCCATTAAATAAAAATTTCCTCAGCAAGAGAATACATTTATGTTAAACAGAAAATTCCACATTTCTACTTGTCAACTTGATTCAGCAAATAGGATAATTACACACTCACTTTATATCCTGCCTATTTTTGAAAATGAGTTTGCAAAGAACTTCTTCTAAGTGAATAGTCTCATAGCACAGCCCCCACCCCCTTGAGCTCATTTAAGAGGTGCTAATTAAAGCATTGTAGTTTGGGTGAAGGAATCTTTGTGGAGCTCAGTGGAAGTGGATTGGCATGTTGAAGCTACCATGATAGAATTATTTGCCTCTCTTGTTCCACTATGGATTCAAACATAATAATTATATAAGAATTTGAACCATGTGCTAACACTATATACCATTATAAACAGTGCATAAATTGTCAAGTGAGCAGGTACCCCCACAGTATCCAACTTTTCATATAAATTCCAGAATAAATTAGCTGCTTCAACAATAAAGCATAGCAGTTCAGGGTATTAACTAAAAGTTCCCATCAGTCACATCATTCAACATGCCATATAAATTGCATACTGACATCCTTGAAAAAAGTTATTGACTTCTAAGGGGTGATGTGACAGGGGCAATGATGACAAAGAAATAGAGTGTATAATAAATAGATCCTAAAGCAAACCTAAAATCAGAAAGAAACTCTTGTACTTTTTTTTTTTTTACAAAAAGCTGTAGTGCAGCTGTTCTGGGATGCCTGATTGCCTATATCTTTATCTGAATGCACAAAAAAGCAAGCAGAGTTGTCACTAGTGGGTGAAGAGCTCAAAATTCTAGTATTCTTGAGATTCTAGGCCTCTTGTGACACTTAAATCCCGTCTTGAACTTCTCTTCACTTTTGGATAAAGTCCATGCACCTGCACATGGCTTATAATGGTCTTCATGGTTGGGTTTTTCACTATATCTGTTTCAGGATGGATTTTCAAGAAGCAGACCTTGCATGCAATTGATATGTTAAGGATTAACAACAAAGAGAAACATTTAAGAGTGTGAAGAAATCAGATAAGAGGGAAAAGCCAAGCAATGGTATAATCTCAGAAAAAGTCCAAGAGAGGGTGGGCTCCCTGGGTCTCTCAGGGGAACTCTAGAGTGTAAGCTACACACAAGAGTATTCCTAATTAGAAACAAAAGCAGGATTCTCATATTTTCTTTGGTGTCACTTCTTAGTGAAGAACTGCCCTAGGGTATATGTGGGTGCATGGCAAAGTATCTCAGATACTGTATCTTCCCATGTGGGTCAAGTTAGATCCAGTAACCCCAGAACAGTCATTTGTGAAAGACCACATATTCTGGATACTGGAAACGAATACTAAAGTGAGAGGCAAAACTAATAGACAGGGTCTAAGAAATCTGAATAGAACATCAATGTTGTCAACTTCAACATTGACTCCTCCATTTTCACTCCACATTTCTAGCCATGCCCTCCCACTCTATGTTCCAGCCTCAAACCTTTCTTCCAACACTTTGCTTCTGGTGTTTAGCACTTTTATTTACCTTCATCAAGCCTGCCTTTCTACCAATCTACTGGTTGAATGCCTGATTGGTTATATCTTTATCTGAATGTACCAAAAAAGCAAGCAGAGGTGTCTCCCAAGGAATGAAGAGCTCAAAATCTACCCAACTGAGCTAATCTAAGAGGGGCTAATGTATAGTTTAAAGTACTGTAGCTTGGGTGAAGGAATTTTGTGGATCGTCCTTCAGACCTCAGCTTCAATATAATCTTCTCTAGAAAGCTTTTCTTAAACAACCGAATCCATCCTTTCCTACATGCTCAGTTGAGATTGTATCCTGAGATTGCCTGCTTCACTGCCTCATTCAGTTCCACATTAGCAGGACAGGATTGGGCTTATTTCATTCTCCATAATACCTCCAACACCTGATAGTAAGTAGGCAGCCAATGAACATTTATTAAATAAAAATTTATAATACCAATCTTCAATCCAAGAATCTATACTAATGCAATCTCAGATATTAGTAATTTAACTATAACACTAAATTATTATCTGCCAGTATTTTTGATTCATTTAAAATGCATGAAGTGCTTTCCTATGAGTTATCTCATTTGGCTCCTTACCACATTCCCTGAATAGAAAACAGCTGGAATTTTTCTTTACCATTTCTGTCATTTTGAGGAAAGGAAAAGTTATTTTGCTGCCAAATAGAACTTAGAAAAAACATGATCTTTCCAGATACATAAAGCCTAGGATGGAGAGGAACATATGACATTAAAGAATGATTATAGGGACACTTATTCTCAATTTGCAATATTAATTGAATGTATGTTAACATAGTAATTCACCTTTATATTATAGGTTGAATCTATTTATCTTCAAAGCGCCAGGTTTTTGTGTACTTCCTGTTTACCTAGAAATCTAATAAATGCTTCTGTTGAATGAGTGAGTTCATCCACATATCAATAGATACAAAGCATTTATTATGCATATGGCACTGTGCTAGGCACCAAGTAAAGGTTTCCAACATTCTAACCCAAAATCTTACTGTTCTACTTCCTTCTACTTCACCACTATTTCAGGGTTAACATCTCATTTATAAAAAGCTTTATTTTCTATGATTAATAGTGAACAGGGATGGATGGTGGCTTGCAACTTACCCAAATACAATTCACTGGTCTAAGAAAATTTTCCTACTGTCTACAGTAGGAAAATTAAATAAAATTAAATAAAATTAAAGGCATCTAATAATACTCATTGTTAATATTGGATATACCTGAATTGTCAGTAATTTCTAACTACTAAAGCAATACCAGGTTCACTTCATGGTTATAGTCCTTCCTTCCTTCCAACCAGTGAAACTGTGGTTGGACCACCTCTAAAATTCTCCTTCTGAGCCTCCTTCTACCAACTTTATTTAAAAAATCAAAGAGGGATCTCAAGATGGAGGATTTTCCCAGATGATGAATCAATGAATCAGAAGTCTTTACAAAGGCCTGAAAAGTCCAAGTAAGGTACCCACTAATAGTGATTATCTTTCTCTGGGGAGTCCTTGATATGTAAGAGTTCAGTCCACAAGGAGAAAAAGAAGTTGCTCTAGGCTCCATATAAGAGGTGGTACTTGAATTGGATCTTTTTCTTTCAAGGAAAAGTCATGGATTTATTGTCAGCTATGCACCCCTGGAGTAAACAGTATCTTAGTATAATACTCCTGCCAACGACAAAATAAGCAAATACAAATTAATGACCCTGGTGACTTACTTTTATGAAGTTTTCTGCATGTATTTAGAAGCCTCCAGTTGTGTGATAGGTTGCATTTAAAAAGTTTGAATTGGATCTTAAGAGAACTATGTAGGTATATAATGAATGGGCAAGGAAACTTCAGGTAGGGAACATTCATGTATGAAAAAACATGACTAATTTGGGGGATAATAAAAGATGAGTATACTTACAGGAAGTAAGGGGGAAGTCAGAAGATGAGGCTAGAGAGTAAATTTATTTAAGGGTAGAGTGTAAAGGAGAATATTAAAGCATAGATTTAACCACAGAAAATGTACAGGCAAACAAGGTTTTTAAGCAGAAAGAAGCATGATTAGGTGTGATTTCTATGAAAGAATGTAGCACGCCTTTCAAAGGATATACTAGTAAGATTAGCAACCAGAATGCCATGATAATTACCCACAAGAGAAAGATGATGAAGTTTAGAGTTTGGAGTTAGAAAGGAGCTAGATTTCAAGATAAGCTTAAAGTCAAATTGCATCATAAAAGGTATGGGGATATATGAGGAAGAACGATATTTGACTCAAATTTCCAGTTTGAGCTATTGAACAGACTGAGTTATTTTGTTTATTCAGGACATAGTAGGAAGATGATGCTGGGAAAGGAAGATAATGAGTTTGGCTTTGTACATGTTGCATCTGAGGTGACTACCACAAATTCAGATAAAGATGTATAATCTGCAGTTGAAATGAAATGCTAATCTTGAGCCAAGAAGAGATGCTGAGGCTAGAAACATAAGAAAGGCAGTCATCTGATAATGACAATATTTTAACTAAGATCACCTAGTAAGAAAGTATATAATGAATAGAGAAGAGGGATACATACAGAATTTCCATGCATATAAATATTGAAGAAGTAGGAGGGAAAGATTCAACAAGGAATATAGAGGAGAGGTTGGAAAATTTAGAGGAAAACCAGAAAAAGACAGTCATTACTGTTAATAGAAGAGAGTTTTGAGGACAAGAAAACAACTATGTCAATGTAGCAGGAATGTTGAGTGGAAAGGATCAAGGAAGGACATTGTTGGACTTAGCCAGTGGGACATTCTTTAATTCTGCAAGAACAACTTCTGAAGAATAGTGAGGCAAAACCAAGGTTGAATTGGTTGTAGAATGAATGAAATTTGAGAAAGTGGAGGAAAATAAGTATGTACATTCTCATTTGACTGGATCCAAAGGGAAAGAGGAAGATTGGTTATTAGATCACAGAGTTTGAGCAAACAGAGGGCTTCATTTTTTTTTAAATTAAGACAAGAGTGTGTTTGTGGAACATAGGAAAAAGAGATTGAACATACTGTAGAAGAGATAGGACACCTGATGGAGTAAAGTTTTCGAAGGGACTGAAAGGATCATGAATAATTTAGATGGAGCAATTATCCTTGCAGTGGAGGAGAAATACCATTTCCTCACTCTAATAATAACTTTGCAAGATAGTCGGTGTAATTTCACATCTAATGGTTTCTCTTTACTTGGTGAAGTAGTACTCTGTCATCTGCCATAGAGAGGCCACTTCTACAAGTAAAGGGTGATTCTGGGTGCAGTCACAATGAATCTAACAAAGACCACTGGGTTTCTAATGTTTTGGTACCTTTCCCCTCTTTCAGAAATCACTTAAAATTTTTAAGTATTCCACAAACGTAGGGTTTTTCCTATTAAAAATACATCTCAGTTGGCTTATTAAGTAGGAAGTTTTTGTGTACTTTATGTGTTCCAAGCATAAGACCCAAAAGACCAATCCAGAAGGTGTTATGTACAATTATCACACAAAAGATGAAGGGAGGTAAAGAGACATAGTGTCCAAGTTATCCATTAATTGCCATCTTAACCAGCCCTTTATTCCTCACTGTACCCATGCATGTATTTCACATAATTTTCATTGTAGGGTTCCAGAAATAGTTAATAGTAACATTGTTAGTTTACATTAATTGAGCTCTTACTATGTGTTAAGCACTTTTCTAAGAACTTTGCAAATTAACTCATTTAATCCTTCTAATAACCTTATAGAAAAGTACATACATGTTACAATTATCCTTAATTTACAGATAAGTAATTGGAGAGTGAGAGTTTTTGCCCATGGGCATACAGCTAGTAAGCATACATAACTGATTTTGTTTCCATGCAGTCTCCCTCACTACTATTAGCAGTACAATTAAGGCCTTAAAGATTTGTGTTGTTGTATACCAAGCTCATGAGTTAGACTTGTATTCATTTATTAATTACATAGCCATGCTAAGGGCTTGTGAATCTGGAGGCCTGTAAGGGCCTTTGGAGTGTTTTGCCTCAGGATCTGTTTATTATTCAACTTTACATCCTCAGATTTGAGCACATTATTAATCCTCCATAAATATTTGATGAATAATTAAACAAACAAGCAAGGCTGATTTCTCTCCAATCACCCAACAACTTTCTGATTGGGATGTATTCGAATTAGCCTGTAGATCAGTAGGTAGGGATGGGAGTGGGGGAGGACTGCTAGAAGTTGAGGAAAGAAAGAATACAGAGACTGCTGCCTTCTTGAGTCGTGCATGCTGTAATTTTTGTCTCTGACTAGTGCCATTATGTAATCATTTTTACATCTTCTTTAAGATCAAATATGTGATGTATTTAAAGATATCCAAGGAAAATGCTATTATGGAAGGGCAAAAGCATGCCCCTCCATATGGCATATTATCTGGTCCTTTAGTATATTTCCCAGTAGAATTTATTTCCTGGGCTATGGGAATGTTTTCATTTAACAATCTCAATCATTTGGACATAATTAGAGAAAACTCTAACTCCGAGATCTGAAGTTCATAATTTTATTCTTTTTTTATTATATCCCAACATTATATAAAGGGGTCAACCTTGCTCAGGGACAGGAAAAAGAAGGTTCTGAGGGCTGCTTGCTGGTATGGCATTCTTTCAGAACTAAGAAGATTGCTCTCTGAATTTACTTGGACTTTCATTAAGTAGAGGCAGCTTGTGTACAAAGTCAATTGAACCTTGTAGTAAGGTACAAATTGATCACAAAATATTTGGAAGAGGCACTTACAATGTTCCTAACTTGCAGGGACTTTGGAAACTTCTAGAAGCAGTGACAGATAATTCTTATTCTCCAGCAAGGTATTATCTTCTTGAGCAAATGAAATAGAAGGCAGAAAACAAGTCCGAACAACACATGCCAACTTTTGTGTATATAATCATTGCAGCTATGTATGGAATTGTCATGGAGACTAGATGTTATGAGTAAGGGAAGTTGATAATGATTGATGTATAATGAAGAGGCGGAAAATGAGTGAGGATTTGGAGTATGGGTGGGTTTCACTGTGAGACAGTGCATGCCTCACAATGTACCAGGCAACATGTTTAAGTATGTTAGATGCATGCTTTCATTTGTTTCTCATTAAACTAATAAGTACAACTGTTCCTAATCACCATGTTACAGATTCAGAAACTAATTGCTCAGAATCTTTATATCTTGCACAGCTGAGAGAGGTACAGCAGCTGGTCAAATCCATGTAGTCTGATGCCGAAGTCCACATACTCAACAACTATGCTATTTTTTATGGTGGTCTATGCAACTACCAGTGTCTGTGTTTGCAAATTCGTGACATACAACTAGATGTGAGTGTTTGAAGAGGTGTGTGTCAGCCCAGATTAATCTCTGAAGAGAAGACTCAGGATGATTCCTGTCTTTTGACTTGGTAGACTTCCGACCTTTGTTACCTGAGACTTTTGGAATTATGAGGCTGTTTCTCACCAAAGGACTTACTTTTCTACCATTCTGCTCTATTGCATTTTGTACAACATAAGAAATTATGTAGCCTTCTTAAACCCTCAAAAAATCTGGTATCTAGTATGAAAGAAACATGGATAAAGACTCCATTTTGTTTCTTTGGCAAAACATCAAAACTCTCATGTTTTCAAATTATAATCCTCTTGAGGTCTTAGGTGACATCACTGCTCATTATCATTAGCCCACAAGAAGTGATGGCATCTAGTAGGAGAATGATATCCTCCACTTCAAGTGTGTATGTAACTATGATGAATGAAAGAAGGTCACATGACTTCTTCGATCTTGGAGGGATTGCTCTACTTAGTTCAGAGATCTGTCACACTGAGATGGAGGTAGAAATACATGATATCAAAATCCAGATATAGGTCAGTTTCTTCATCACTTTAAAATCTTTATCAGTGTAAAATTGGGGGACTTTGGGATTTGATGAAGGATATAAAATAGAGAATAATGCATATTCATCCTTCAATTTCTGATTACATTTTTGCTAGTGATACATACTCAATATAAAATAGAGCTATATCTTCCTCCTCTTCTACATATAAAAAGATACATTAATCCTGTGCAAGAAATCTCTCCTTTTTCCTTTCACCTACACAATTCATTGCTTCCTCTACTTATTCCCTTAAAACATTATCCTTATTATCTCATTTCTCTGTAGTAGTCTAATCCATGTATTTCTGCCATGACAGATTATGAGTTTATTGAATGCAGGGATTGAATATATTTTTGTATTCCCTGGAGCTTATAAGGCACCAGTGTCAGCACTTCACCCATATTCCCAATTCCTTACCACATTAATGTACAACCTGACTTCCAAATGGCAGCAGTTGCATTTCTTTGCTTGAGGGCTTTCTCTGACCCAAACCATTTTGCCCACTCTTGTGGCAGACCAGAAGTGAAGAAGAATGAATGCCTCCTGAGAGTACTTTCATCCAATGACTAATGAAAATTGATGTAAAATGCCCAAGCTCCTTCTCCCCTTGGGCAAAATAGTTCAGGAGTGTTCCTATACTGGTTTCCAGAGGTTCTCATGAGATAAAGCTCTGTTTGCCATCAGAGAACAATGAACTTACTGACTCAACTTTTCTTGTCTGCCTTCTTTACTCCATTATACTTCCCTCCTTGCAATCCAGTGTATTATTCATTTCCCTAATAAACTACTTCCACCTGAATCCTTGACTTAAGGAGAGCTCAAACTAAGTGAGCATCCCACATACAAAAGGAGCCGTATAAATGCCCTTTTAATTACACTGAATTACAAAGACACATAGTGTAACATGAGATAAGGCATGGAAGTATTATGCTGCATAAGTGCAGGGGGGCCTATCAGTCAAATGTGTAAATACACAAGCACCAGGAGTTCAGGGTTTCCCTTTGGAAGAGAGGAGCAGCTGTCTTAGTTGTTAGTAGAGAAGGGTACATATCAGGAACTTTGGTTTCTATTTTTAGATATGTTGCTGACACAGAAAACCTGTTTCCTAACAGTACAGTGGTGACCTTCTCACCCTCTGAGAAATGGTGCAGAATGTCTAAGGAGAAAACAAGTCCCCAATTGTGGAAGCCACAGAGGAGCAGAGGAGGAAAATGAGAGCTTAGGTACTGTTCATTGGCAGACATAGTGCTTTAAGATCTCTTTTGACAGCTAAATAGAAAGTGCTGGGTTGCACGGCTATGTGATGTTCTTTAACAGAATTTAGGTCTCCAAGCTTCTAAACCCTGGCTCTGAGCCTAAGACTTCCACAGAGTAAAGAAAAAAATCTCTTAAAAACCTTTAAAGATAAATTTTCCAAAATAAGGTAAAATCATCACTCTCATACAGATATAAAATTAATACATATGAAGAATTTTATTTAACTCATTACTCAATGTGGGAACTAAGCAGATATAATAACCAGTTCAGGAGAAACTCCAATAAACAGACATAATTAGAGATCAAGAATATTGAAATGAATGTGGAAATGGCGACAAAACTAGCCCCTTCCACAGTGGAAGAAGGAAATCACTTGAACATCTATAGGACAGAATTTTCAGGTCTATAAGAAAAATGTATTTTGCATTATTATCAGTTATATAATTTACACAGTTTTAAAAAGCCCCCATAGAATCAGGGTTGGGTAACACAAAAGAGTATGCTATATAGTCAATGCATGTTTTTTTATTAAAGCATATTTTCCCCTGCACTTAACAATTGTTAGCTTTAATAATACAATCCTTCTTCAATAAAGAGGGAACATATTTTTCCTGGAGTTTGTTTATACTTTTTAAATGCAGGTGTTTTCTTTAACACTGTGAATAGAGATGACGGTAATAAAATGGAAAACAGAAATATGGTGCTTGAGAAAGTACAACTGGTTATATATCAAAAGGAAAATCTTGTGGTTTGGGAAGAAGACCCTTCCTTGATAGAAAGAAATAGCAAGAGAAAAGAAACAGCTGGAATTTCAGACAGTCTATCTCATTTCAACTCTCCCATTGAACCTGAGAGTTAGGTGAAAATATTTCATCTTCTACAAATGAGAAAATTGAATCCATAGTAATTAAATAGCCTACATAGGACATGGTACATAACAGAGCCAGGATTTAAACCCAGTTCTTTTGGCCCTAATGTTTATGACTTTTTCCATTATCCCATGCTGTACTGGGGAGGGATGATGTCAGAAGGGAGGGCAACAGTCAAGAAATTTCCTGATCTCAAACAGGGCAGCTCGGTAGTGGTTTCAAAGGAGCACAATGCCATGCTGCTGCTCACTGGTGACTGTCATATTTTTGTCATAATTTCCTCATTCTGCCGAGTACTCTGAAGAGATAACAAACACAATTCATTTCTGATCTCAAAGTCTTAAATAAAACAATTGATTTAAATTTAAGTGAATTACCATTTTTTGTTTGTTTGTTTGTTTATTTGGTGCTGGGGATTGAACCCAAAGTCTGGCATGTATGCTATACCCACAGATCTATAAATTATCTTTTGTGTGAACTACTCTTTGGAACTAAATAGATGGAAGACAACTGATGGGGTTAAAAAGCCTTTTCTTGAGATGTCACTGACATTTCCTTATACAAATGGCTTATCTTTTCATCAATAATGTTCAGTATGCATTTATTGAGCATCTAATACGTGCTCAATACAATAATAAGTGCCCAGGGGGAATATAATAGTACATCAGATGCAAAACATGTACTGCCTCGAGCATACTAAAAAGATTAGACCGATATACAAAAATTGACTATAAAACAACATGGTAAGGGTTCTGAGGCTATGGAAATGCCAAGAAAGCTGATATTCAGATGGGGAGAATCATGAAGAAATTCATTGAGTATCATTTGACTTTGACATGTGAGATGAGTCAAACAGGGAAACAAATATGTATATGTGGCTCCATCTACAAATTCCATTATTATAAATCCAAGCCCAGCAGTTTCTTCTTTTAAAATCATTGATGCAAAAGAAATCTACTTTCAATTTGTCAGGACCTAACAAGTTTATGAACTTGCTATTCATTCTGCAAAGTAGTAGAGGATTCAATTAACAAGAGAAAGTCATCTTTAATTCTATTTTTTGTTACTTCCTAAAATGAAAGGAAATGTCATTTGGGTTCATGAGAAATTCTCACGTCTCTTTATTTAAAAACTAATTTCAAATGGCATTTAAAATTTTCTTCTTCTAAGGGTAAATGGATCTTTATTTATTATCTGCAGAAATCCCAAGATAGAACGAATCCCATGCTTTCCAGCAGTTCTCCATCTGATGACATTTTATCATAGCACAAATAGAAATACACATAGATTACATTTACAAATTATTCTCCATTTGAGGATTCCATTTAGATCTTTTACATATGAAATGAACCTTTTTTAATAACAAGCAAAGTGCCCTGAACCTCCCAAAACATAAACGCACACTTTAAGGTTACTACGATTTCAAAATGAACAAAAAATGCCTTGTGATGCTTGGTTAGGCACACATTTTTTGTTTCATCTGACATTTCTTGTAGAACGACTCAAGAACTTTTCAGCAAAGCTGTTTCTGACTTTTCCTTAATGCCTGATTTTCTTATATTTAGCCCAACAATTCACCATCTAATTATAAAGAATGACTAGTAGAAGACCTAGTATAATGGCAAATAATGGGTGCTGAATAAATATTTGTTGATGTAAGGAATGACTGAAGATTTGTAACTCAGAAATACACATAATTCAACAAATGCTTGCTCATTTAATTCCTTGATAAATAAACCCAAGAAAGAAGCATAAGTTCCATGACACTGCCATATATTCATCCAAAGAATGTTTAAATATTTCTTAAAATACACACTGTAGAAATATGAGAATTTCCCATCTGAAAGTCATATGACTGATAATTATTTCAATATGATACTAGCATTGGTTTGAGGAAGCAGAATAATCTATAGCACATTTAGCTATTACATAAAATGTGATCTATGATGAAGAATATTTTATTCATCCTGACATTTTACCTTCTTTTTATAATTTAGTAGTTCTCAACTGAGGGTAATTTTGTCTCCCATGAGATACTGGACAATACCGAAACACATTTTATCCCAACAGGGACTGTGGGGAGTGGGGTGCTATTGGTTCCTTGTGCATATAGAGACCAAGGATGCTGCTAAACATCCTACAATGCACAGAACAACTCCTCAAAACAAATGATCATGCTCTACATGCTAATTGACCCAAGACTGAGAAACCCTATTCTAAACAAAGAGGGTAGCAGCAATCATCTCAAACTCATGGTGGCTATATGCGTTCTCCAAACATGAATAATGTTTATATATAATTCCTAGAAGCAAAAAAATGATAAACAGTGATTGAGTCCTGCCAAGAAATTCTGTAGAATAGGAAAAACCTAGAGTTTACAAAAATAGGAGAAAACTAGATGAGATGGGTATTATTTCAGTAAAGAGTATGCTAAGGGGATGTTGGATTTAAATTTAAATCTCAAGATTTCAATTTACTCTATTAAGTGAGTTTGGTAATGAACCTTCCACAGAGGCATGTTTTGATTACCCAAGGAACTTGTAATAATAGTAGTATTGAATATCAATGATCACCATTACTATAAACAACAGCAACTATAATTAATTGAACACATATTACATCCTTTCCATATATTACTACTAGTTCTCACAATTACTATCAAGGTAACCATCATTAATTCTATTCTAAAGAAGCATTAACAGGTTCAGAGTTTCTGCAATCTCTTTAAATCCACAAGTGGTAACAATCAGAGCTGGCATTATAGATAAGACAGGTTTCTCTCAGGACAGTCTTAGTTTATGCTTGATGTTCCTGTGTAATTAATAGCACCCACTTTCTCTCTTAAAAGTGATCACCCTATATGAGATTATTGTATCCTGTCGTATACCTTCTCTTTAAATCATAGAGAGAAATCCATAGTATGCAAAAATAGAAACTTGCTAGCATTTCAAGGTCCCCTCACATGAATCTAAGTCATGCTCCTTTCTGTACACACAGTATTACCTTGTAGGAGCAGATGCCTACTGCTAGCCGTGAGTGGGACGAACTCACAGAAGTTGTGATTTGGTTCTTGATATTTAAGCTACCTAAGATGTTAATTAATCATGTTGTCCGGCAATTTTCTCATAGATATCAACATGATTGATCCAAAGAAAATGGATTTCTGGGCCAGGCTGTGGGAGTCAGTAAATGTTTAGTTTGTTTACCTCTGAATGGCATGCACTTTGTGCATACCTGGATATCAGCAAACTGAATGCAGTAGTACTAGCAAGTCCACTTTGACCATGTGTTGGGCAGAAGAATCAGTGGTATATAATTCATTTGCTGTGAATATTCAAGATCAAAATAATATAATAGGTTAGATTATGTGCCCATTTTTAATTATGATCATGACATTTAAAAAATTTAAAGTTTGTCATTCTTGCAGATTAGATGCCATCCTCCAAGTGACTGCCATCATGAAAAGCCATTCCCTCTACTTGGAATCCTTCTATCTACCAAGGATCTCTTTTTCATGAGTACAAACACATTATGTAAAACAGAAAACCATTATAAGAAAAAGTGCTTACTCATGTTCAGATATCAAAGCTCTAACCCTTAATTCTACATCTTCTTGCTTCATCTGTGTGCTTTAATTTTCCCTTTATCTCTTGAGTTAATGGCAAGGATCTTTGTACTAGACAAAAATCTTATTCCAAAGGAAATTTAATTTTGTGTAAATGAAACACATATATTTAATATTCCTTTTCCATCCAAGGGCCCCACACTAAAGCAATAGCAATACTGGAAGGTATGTTAAATTATTTACAAGAAATAAAATGCAAAATAAAATTGCCACTCTTATCTATTTGTGACAAGAGAGAAAACCATAACACTTTCATCTTGGAACTCAAGGATTGTTCTTTTTATTCAAGTAGTTTTTCACCTGAAAATGATGTTGGAAATTACCTGAGAAAAATCTAACTATTAATGACCCATTGTATTAGGATTACACAGGATCTCCTATTGTTTCCTGATGCTAATTTTTAGACGGAATCTATCATAAGGTTTTTGAAAAAATAATACCTATTGCAAACAGGAGGATTTGGTTAATATGCATATATATATATATTCCATATGAATATATGCATATATACATTGCCAAGATTATATAGTCACTATGAATAACAGATAAGTGGAATATTTAAAAAGACAAACACATTGATAAAAGGGCTAACTCATTAACTCATCAAAAAGATATCAGGTTTTTTTTTGGTACCAGGGATTGAACCTAGGGGTGCTTAATCACTCAGCCACATTCTCAGCCCCTTTTGTTTTTCATTTAGAGCAAGCATCTCACTAAGTTGCTTAGAACCTTGCTAAGTGGCTAAGGCTGGCTTTGAATTTGTGATCCTGCTGCCTCAGCCTCCTGAGCCCTGGGATTACAGGCATGTGCCACTGCATGTAGCACAAGATATAATTCTAAACATAAGCACTTATGTATTTCAATATTAATCTCTATATCAATATTCTTAATCATGACATTGACCACCACAAAACTAATTCTATTTAACATTCTCTTTAAGCAACACCGATCCAATTTCTAATTATTATTACCTGATGAGGAAACCTAACCAAATGATCAAATGCAGGATTTTGCTTCTTACTCTATATACTGATTGGCTCATTACCTCTGATGTTAGCATTAATTTATGTCTAAAACCCTACAGTCTCTTTAAATATTTTAATTACCTGCAACAGAACTCCAAAATACATGAAACAGACATTGACAAATTTAATGAGAGAAATAAACACTACTGTAATAATAGTTGGGTGCTTCAATACACCATTTTCAATAATGAATAGAATATACAGAGAAAGATCAGTAATGAAATAGAGGACATGAACAATATTAACCAACCACACCTAAACAACATATTTAGAACAGTCAACCACCACCAGTGGGTTATACATTCTTCTCAAGTACACATTTTCCAGGATAGATCATACATTTGGCCACTAAACAAATCTATACATTTTAAAAGATTGATAGCATAAATGGTATCTTTTCCAACCATAGTGGAAAAAGTTGTAAATGAGTAAGAAAAGAAAAATCAAAACTTCACAAATATTAGAAAATAAACACACTCTTAAACAATCTATGGATCAAAAAAGAAATCACAAGGGAAATTAGAGATAAATACATACATATTTATTAGAGATAAAAACCATACATATACCAAAACCAATGGGATGCAGTGGAGGCAGTGTTCAGTGGGAAGTTTAAAATGTAAGTACTTACAGTAAAAAAGAAAAAAAAATCTTTTTAACATACTTCTTTAACATTTAAAAAAAATCTTTTTAACATACTTTACACCTCAAAGAACTAGAAAAAGAAGAGCAAACTAAACCCAAAGCTTGCAGCAGAAGTAAATAATTAAGATTAGAGTGGAGAAGAATAAAAAAGAGGTTAGAAGAGGAACTGGAGAACAAGAAAACCAAAATTTCTTTTTTTTTTTCAAAGATAATAAAACTGACATATTTAGTTACCTGATAAAAGATATTAAAATAAGAATCAAAATAGAATTGTAACTGACCTTACAGAAAGAAAATGGATTGGAAAAGATTATGAAAAATTTAGATAACCTGGGTGAAATAGAAAATACCTAGAAACATGATAATTACCTAACTGTTGGAAATGCAATAGAAAATCTCAACAAATACAGAATAACTAAGAGATTAAAGCAGCAATGAAAAATCTTCTAACATACAAAAGTTCAGGAGTAGGTGGCTTGTCTGCTGAGTTCTATCAAACACCTCTCATATTCTTCCACAAAGTAGAAAATGAAGAAAGACTTCCTAACTTATTTTATAAGACCATATACCAAAGCCAGATAAAGACCCCCCAAAGAAAAGATCACTGAATAACATACCTTATTACTACAGATGCAGAATGCCTCATAAAATTAATTAGCAAGTCGTATCAAACAGCACACCAAAATCAATTGAGAAATCTGAGGAATGACAAGGTGGTTCAAAATAGGAAAATCAATCAAAGCACAATAACTCATCATATTAACAGAATGAAGGAAAAACCCCACATGATCATCTCAGTTGATTCAGAAGAAGCATTTGCAAAATCTTGTGTCCTTTCATGACAAAACTCTCAAAACACTCAGAAAAACAGGAACAGAAGGGGACTTCAACACGACAGAGGCCATTTATGAAAACAGAGTCAACAACTGACTCAACTATAAGCCATCTACAAGAGTTATATTCAATGAAAAAGAATCAAAGTCTTCCCCTCTAAGAGCAGGAACAAGAGCAGGAACAAGACAAAGATACTTCCTTTCACTTCTGCTATTCAATGTTGTATTAGAAGTTTTATCCAGAACAACTAGATAAGAAAAAGCAATATAAAACATCCACATTCATGAGGAAGTAAAAATATCTCTATTCATATATGACATGATCAAATATATAGAAAGCCTCAGAGAACTACTTGGGAAGCAGAGGCAAGAGAATTACAAGGTCAAGGCCCACCTTAGCAACTTAGCCAGACCCTGCCTCAAAATGAAAATAAATAAAAATAAAAATTAAAAAAGGGCTTGGGATGTAACTCGATGGTATAGTGTCCCTGGGTTCAATCCCCAGTACTGAAAAGAAAAAAAGAAAAAGAAAATAAAAGAAAGAGTGAAAGAAGCCCAAAGAATCCAAAGCTACTAGAGCTAATACATGAATTCAGCAAATTTGCAGCATATAAGGTTGCCACACAAAAAAGCTGTATTTCTACAAGTTGCAATAAACAATCTGAAAAGGAAATATTAAAAATTTCATTTACAATAGTACCTGAAGCAACATAATACCTAGGAATAAATTGGATCAAGGAGGTGAAAGATCTGTACATGGACTACAAAACATTGCTGAAAAATTAATGAAGATCTAAAAATATGGCAAGATGCCTCATGTTCATGGGTAGGAAGGCAATACTGTTAAGATGCAATACTAGCCAAAGTGATAAATAGATTCAACATAGCCCCTTTCAAGTGACTTATGGCCAGATTGTTCTATCTCATAAGAGCAAACAGGAATAATTAGAGCTAGAGAAATATGGAAGGAGGAAGGGGAGAAGGGGAAGAGGAGACAAGAAAGAAGGAAAGGGAGGATGGTGATATGAGAGATTAGATGTCTACATCATTCCTTTTTCCAGACTCTCATTCAACTTATTTTGAAATATCATCACTTTGCTAAGAGATTGATTAAATGAGATTAACTAGTATAAACTCTTTTTTTCTACATTTACAGAACACATTCATTCACTGGTGATTACATCTAAGAATATCTTGTCAATCACAACACCTGAGCAGATTATTAGGCTAAAACACAGATGCTATGTTGGCACATATCAATGTAACTCTTAAAGAGAAATCCCCATATAATTCTATCATTCAACTCAAATAACTTGCAGGTCAAATCCCACTGTTAGGCTGATTCTATTATTAGGATAATTCTGTTGGCCTCAGAAATTTTACAAACTCTGTGACATAGGGAAAATTAACTAATCAACTTTATGCCTTAGTATTTTTTTGTCTATAGAATGCAGGTCATGATATCACCTAATTATTGAGGAATGAAGAAGTAAAGCACTCACTGGCACACAGTGAGTTTTTAAATGTGTTTGAGTTCTTAATATTCTTAATATAGGTATGTACTTACCCCTTAATTAAAAATAGCTTGCTGAAAAAAATAGCTTACTCTTTTTTTTCCCAAGGTTTCATACATATGTGCAAATGAAACTTGAAATAAAATGATTAAGGTTGAAGAGGACAGATGTAAAGCATCAAGAAATGTATAAGCCGATGTAAAATAACAGGAGGTATTGTAAATACTCAGGAGGGAGAGAGGAAATTGCATTATGAAGGCAATGTAGCCAAGTGGGCAAAGTTTAGGTTTTTGGAACGAGAATGACAAGATGTTGAGTCTCAGCTTTCCTAATTCCTGCAGTTTAACTTTAAGCAAGTAACTTAACTCTTCTGATCAGTCTCCTCATCTGTAAATATTTACTAGAGCAGTAAAAATTCCTTTGTGAAAAACTAGATAATTTTTAATCTACTTAGGACAGTGTGTCAATATGTGATAGCTTAAAATATTTTGAGTTCTAGCAATATACTTACACAGCCACTTATCAGCAAGGATAATAACAAATAAATGATGGCATGACTCAGCCTTGTAAATTCTTCTAATAAGTTTGGGTAGACCAGAAAGATAATGTACAATTTAACTGAGGTTTAAATATTCAAGTTCCTCCTGTTAAAATGTGATATCAAGTTAACCAAAGTAAGCCAGACTCTAAAAGAGAAGTACAATGTTTTATTCTCAGATATGTAAACTAGTAGGGAAGAGAGAGAAGGGTGAGGGATACCAGGAAAATAGATCAATAAGGTAGAAGAAGGGGAACAGAAAGAGGGAGAAGGAGAGAGTAAAAGGAGGTACTGGGAGGTGAAATTGAACAAGTTAAGTTATATGCATGTACCAATATGCCACAATGAAACCCACTATTCTGTATAATATGTACCAATAAAAACATGATGATATTCCAAAGTAAACTGGAAAAGAATACTAGAATGACAATTCTTTTTTCCTGACTCTTCCCCATCATTCATGTTCTATCTTGTGTGCATGAATTTGTGAAAAATTTCCAGCCTGAATTGGATGATCTAAAAGGAAAGATCTCTTTGTGGAGGGAGAGACAAATTAAATACATAATTTCTCATGACTTGCCCCTACCTTGCCTAATTTATTTCTTACTGGCAGAAAAATGTATTTGTTATAGAATAGAATATATGGCCAAGAAAGAGACTCTCTTTTTTTGTTTTGTTTTGTTTTGGATAATCAAAAGAGAAGAACAAAATCAAGCAGGGTAGGAAGTGACCATGGAGAACTCATCTTGGCAGAAGCTAAAATTTAAAGATTTAGAGTATTTCAGAACTGTCAACTGAAAATTATTTTGATAATGTGGTGCCTGTGGTTGTATGCCTGCAAACATTTTTTAAAAATATACATTTTTATTAAAAGGAGACAAATTAGATATGTTACAAAGAAAAACAACCTTCATATCTTTTATAAATACTCCTTGCTCCTTTTTTTTTTTAACCAAAAGATCTTGCCTGGGGACTTGTAGAACTGTTTTACCCCAGGTTTTCTTTCCTCATTTCAGGAACCCAAATTGGACCTACAGAGTTTTAAAATGCAGCAACAACTTGTGTTTTTACCACCAGTCTTTGAGGGAGGCCTCAAGCCAAACTCCTCTTCATTAAGATCCTACCAGTTGATTGAGTACAGAACCAATTAGGGTATTACTTGCACTGAGCTGCTGAGATTTCATTGCAGGAAGAGAGACAAATTTCCACAGGGGAAAGCAATGAGTGAAGAGATGTTTATGGTAGTATTTTCTTATCTCAGAAAGCATTAAGAAGAAACTCCATGAAGGAAATAATTCCCCAACAAAGTATGAAATAGGTAATCATCAGTGATTTGCCTTTTGATGAAAGGCTAGGAGAAAAGAAAGCTGGGTGGGAGTAGTCCCAGGGTCTCTGGAGATGTAAGTGGACTCATTTTGTTCAAAGTTCATCTAAGATGTGATAATCCTTGCTTTATACCATATTAACTCAGACAACAGTTTGGACACTAAATGACATTTCTATTTGCATTTAAGTTAAATTTATTATTTTTTAATTTCTGTACATTATTTGTCATTGGGGCTTAAACTGGATGAAGAAGGAAAGGGGTAAATTCAGAGGTGTCAAGAGAATCAAAGTAACAATTCGATTTAAAGGGTGTCATGTAAAAGGAAGTGGATGATCCTGACTAATCCATAATCCAAAATGGAGCTCTATTTTGACTTCATGACCCAGGCTCTTTCATCTCCATGGGGCATTCACTTTTGAGGCCCACAATGTTGATGATCCTAAGGTCAAAGAAAACCACTTACCAAACCAAAAGGCTACGGCAATATCAACTTATAACAATGAATTCAGTTAAATAGTCTTAGCTTATATTTTCCAAATTCAAAACTCTTCAGGGTAAGTTACCATTGCTTAACCACCATTAGCCAAAATACTAGTAGGAATGTTATCATTATGTACCTATAGGTAATTTTTTTTCAATCTCACTATCATTTCAGTTTTATTTATATTTCTAGCCATTTGCACAGATGTTGATGGAGCTGTATTTTTGTTTCAATGTCTCTTGCAATATTCTTATTGCATTCTGCAGGTCCTCCAGTAAACGTTACTTGCAATATTTTTATCAACAGTTTTGGATCAGTCACAGAAACTACCATGGTAAGTGCTATAATGCCACTGGCAAGAGAAAAACGTGACTCAATTACGCCATGAACACAACCTGTCAAATTTTCTATTGTTCAACTTGCAGGGCCTCCTGTAAATGTTACCTGCAACATATTTATCAACAGCTTTGGGTCAATAGCAGAAACTACAATGGTGAGTGGGACTGAGCATTGAAGCCATCGTGTGAAGGAATGGGATATGAGATCACAGGGCTCTGTTGCATATTTGTGCGACATTTACTGAGTGCCAATTTCCAACTTGCTCAGCTTGGAAAAGCAATAATTTATACTCCTTCACTTTAGAAAGTCATATGTCAAGTGGTCATTATGTAAAATTCAGTGATATATCCATCACACCAGAGAAATTTTGGAAATATTTGATGTCTGGTTAGCAATAAGTGTGGTATATAGTTAAGAGTATTTAAATATGTGCATCTCCAATGTTTCATAAGTATAAATTTTAAAGTTTGAGAGATGTTTGTTATCACCACTCTTTTACATCTATTGAGAAAGCTTTAACATAGCCAAGCCTCCCTTATATCCTTAAGACAGAAGCCATAAGGCTGAGTTTACAAACACACACCCACACACACAATTTTTTTGGCAATGTAAAGTAGTACCAAGTTTTTAGCAATTGTATCACATGTATGGATTTTCAATAAAATCTAAACATAAAACTAATGAAAACCTCATGATAGGGCATGTGCAAACATCTTTAATATATTTGAAAAATATTTCAGATACTATAAAACCCACCAATATGCCTTATAAATAAATGTCATGGTTGTATTGCCTATTAGATCCTTAGCTTTACAACCCACACACTACTACATTGTAGTGTGGAGACTGCATTTTGAGTGAAATATTTTATTGGTATCCAAACAATCTGTTTTAAATCCTTAAACAAGTGGTTGCTTCTAATTTTCATGGCTACATAAGTTATGTACTCATATTACTGGATGAAACCCAAATAAAATATAGTTGAACTTGACCAAGAATTGTGGTGAGTGATGTTTTAGAAATACTCAAGTAGTTAGTTAATGAACATAATGACATTGAGAAGTGAAAAGTATGGTTCTTCTGTTTTTATGAATTTTCTCTTTTAGGTTACTAGGAGCATGTTAAATAAATTACTGTACTTGTACCTTTGATGCCAGAAAGAATTGATTGGCTTTTTACCACTCTCTTTCACTGGTAAAACTAAACGTAATGCATCTCCACTACCTATTTTAATGCCCTGAAGCAATATTGTTCAGAAACAATATTTCTGTGACTTTGACAGGATGTATAGAACACTAAAATTTTACCTAAACAAACAGATTTGATAGGGTTATTAAATGACTCACAAGAAATGCTAAACATAGAAGCAATAATCCAACTCTGGTCTTGGCATTCAGTTTCTGTCTCTCCCTTCTTATTTTCATTCTTGCAAGAGAGGGGCAAAGCTTCTAGTAGCCCAAATCACTGTCACCAACTTTACACGATGGCATTCAATGACGATATTTGCACGGCCTAATGCTGATTGCATTAATTAAGACTCCTAAGTTGCTTTGATTAAATCTCCTCATTGCATCTTACTCTCAATCAAAAATGTAAATGTGCACCTTTTTGATGTTCATTAATGCAAGAATAAGCTAAACATTTAAAGAGATGAAAATGGAAGCCATTGACACCCTATTTTCCTGTATCCTTAAGATTTAGTGAAGGTGTTCATAGATGGGCTGCTTACATTCTTCCTGGACCCTTAATAGGTGTCCTTTGTCATATTGCCTACCAAAAAACTTGGAAATTGTTGCTCAAGGATAACATTAACAGCCTGTTTATTCTGCTGTGTAAGACAGATTGAATTGCATGTTTAGAAAAGTAATGTGTATTGTGCTTCTTTTATTTTACTTTTTAGCTTTTGATGTAGTGACAAGCTTCTTTTGGCTTTGAAAATATATTTTATTTTCTTCAATTACTGCTTTGGTGTTAAACTACAAAAAATGGTTTTTTGAAACTCTATCATGCTGATGGCAAAGAAGAAATTCTCATACCACCTACAATAGAGATTGGCAAACTTTTTCTGTAAAAGACCAGACAGTAAATACTTAAGACTTTGAGAGCCAGATATTCTGTCATAACTACTCAATTTCGTCCTTTTGGCATGAAAACAGCCATAAACAAAAAAGAACCAATAAAAAATTAAGGAAAAAAATAGTAAGCAAATGTATATGTCTATGCTCCATTAAACTTTATTTATAAAAAGAGTCTGGGGCTAAATTTGCCAACCCCAAATTTAAGGCATCAATATTTAAATAGGCATTATTCAGATGCACACAAGAATGTGATAACTGCTCTACTAGAGAAGGGTCCTGTTTTCCAAGATAAGTAAAGCCCTCCTTGGGAAGCCACCAGATGCACCCTATTTTAATCAGGTCTGGCTTCTGTAACAAAGTATCATAGATTGAGTTGCTTACAAACAGCTGAAATTAATTTCTCAGTTGTGGAGGTTGGAAGTCTTAGATCAGGGTGCTACTATGGTTAGGTTCTGAGGAGGGATCGCTTAAATTTAAAGACAGCTGATTTCTCCTTATATCCTTTCATGGTGGAAAGAACATTTTCTGGGATACCTCTTAATGGGGCATTAATTCTAATCATGAAGGCTGGACCCTCATGAAAAAAATTACCTCCCAAAGTTTCTACCTCCTAATATCATCACATTGGAGTTTAGGATTTCAACAATGAATTTTGAGAGGACACACATATTTAGTCCATTGCACCCTCACAGCATGTCACCACAGCCCAAGCTTTCTTTATAAACTGTCTAAGATTCTACAATCCATGAATTTACTGATCTTTAACAAAATTTGACTCAGAAAATGTGGTCAAAAAATTAAACAGAACCGGATTCTTTCCTAAACTATATTTAGGTGGAGTCAACAACTTCAGCTTTTATGTAGTGATAAAGTCATTGATTGGTACTATTTGGGGGGTATAATAGTTTTGCATTCTCTACATTTTCTGTAATGAATTTTTACAAGAATGCTTCAGAATTTTGAGTTTCTAAACATGTTGAATTTCCTCTCTTCCCTCACACCTCATTTCCACTCCATGACCCAGAGAGTATTATTGAAGGTTTTAGTTTGCAGTGCTTGTTTCTAAAAAAGAGGCAATAATTATTTGTTTCAAGAACTCATTGTGATTTTTTTAAGGGTATATAATCTGTCCTTATGGTTAATGAAATCCCACTAATTTATTGTTGATATTGCCTGCCCAAAAGGTATTGCCTGGCTTACATGACCAATAAAATTTTCACTTCTTTGCTGCATGAGTGTTGGAGATGTGTAAACACAAGACAAACACATTTGTATTAGTCTAAGGAATATCTTTATGGATCATCACAATAATATACAAATGATATACGATGTAAATACAAATACATATCTTTGTTAAGAGACACAGAAATGTGTTGCTAGTCATTGTTAATTGACCCTATATTAAGATTATTCGGTGGAACAAATTTTGTATGGTCCCAAAGACTTAGAAGACTAGTAAGGGATATATAACGAGACAGGTTATATTCTTTTTGGAATGTCAGTTTACCATTTTGTTTTCTTTCTGACCCTCTGTTCTTTAGTTGCTGATGACAAGTGAATTTACAGGATAGGGAATATATCTGCAATTCCCTATTTCCTGATGTAAAGGCATAGTTTGTGAATATCAGTGATGCTAGTAAATGTCAAAGGTGTTTACTACCATCTTTATGCAGCAGCTCTTCCCAAGCTAGATCACCAGAAAACAGAGATGAAATGCTCTCTCATCAGCTTTCAAATGACTTCTTGGAGGGATGTGGATATGCAGTGAGTGATTTGGATCTATGGATATGGGAACACTACCCATGCCACAGAGGCAGGTCCTGATCCTGACTCTCTACTTATTTACCAGATGGAAGGGAGAGCTGAAAGTGTATAATTGTGCCCCCTCAGAGAACATTTCCAGAGAGAGTCAAAAGTATACAAATGTGTCTTCTCAGAGAACATCTCTAGAATATAATTCGGCTCCCCTGAACTCTGACCCTAAGGATAAATTCCCATTCTCTGCTGGTGACTGATGCAGGTGAAGAGTTACTTTACCTCTGATCTGAAATCACATTCCTGAGGAACTCAGATAAGAAGGTAGACAGTCCCCTTTTAGAATATGTGTTGTATTATAACCATGGAAGCAACATTAAGGGTTTTCTTTCATTCTACAGCTATATAAGCAAGCCATAAGAAGATTCTAACTGATCAGGAAAAGCAGATGTGTATATTTCTTCTTTTGACTTCTTAAGGAAGAATCAAAGAACTACCACAAACCTGGCATTTTGTTAATTCAATATATGAGGTGCCCTTGGTCTCCAAATTACCAGTGTAATATTAAATCTCAAATTCATCATAAAGCAACATCCCCCCATAATTTTAAACTCAACTTCCCATATTAAAGCTAGCAATGTTTTAAGATTATGAATGCTTTACTGCAGTGTAGGTAGAGATAAAACTAAAGTGCCACATAAGTGCAATGGGGAATCAAAAAAGAATACACTTGCCAGGCATGGTGGTGCATTCCTGTAATCCCAGGGGTTTGAGAAGATGAGGCAAGAGGATCACAAGTTCAAAGCCAGCCTCAGCAACTTAGCAAGGCCCTCAGTGACTTAGCAAGACCCTGTCTCAAAATAAAAAGTAAAAAGGGCTGGGGGTGCAGCTCAGTGGTTAAGTGCCCCCAGGTTCAATCCCTGGTAAAAACAAAAACAAAAACAAAAACAAAAAAACAACAACAACAAAAAAACACACAACCACCTTGTCTTTGATAACTTTATAACATAATTAGATAGAATAATGCATACATAAATAATAATAAAAGGTTAATGGTAAGGTTTAATAGGCGTATATATGAAAGAGTGTGACAATCTCTATGAAAATACTAAACTAAATATGATAGTGTCAAAATAATTCAATTTAAGAAAATAATCTTTAAGGAGTGGTATAGCATTAGAAGGCAACAGAAAGAGAAAAACTTGAGGAATTTTAAATTTGACACTAAATAATAATATGGAATGTAGGTATTCACATTACCTGTGTTAAGAATAAAGATTATGTGACTTACACATAGCTTTGAATAAATGAAAAAAGAATACAATTTGAATGTTTCTATTACCAAATCTAATACCCAGGTAGTCAATCATAGGAAAACAAATTTTAGTACAAGAAAACATGTCATTTATTTGAAGTAGAATCTGTCCCTGGAGAGAGAAGGCAATGCAAAAGAAAGTTCTGTCTGCATTGAAACATGTTTCTCAATATTTACTTCCACTTTAATATTTTGTTAAACCTTACAGCAAAAAATAAAGACAAAGAAAGGCTACTGAACACTATAACTATTCTCCTGTGGTTTGGAATATCACAAGGGAATAAACCTATCCATAAATTAACAGAAGTGATGAATAGATAAATCTCACATCAAATTTTCTCCTTATACTGAAAATGACAGTGAACAGGAAGAATTACATAAGCACAGCTCCAGAAAATCTTTTCTTTGGTTATCTACTTCTGTATGTCTTTAGGTGTCTTTATATTTTTAAACATATTTAAGGGTTGCTATTTATTTTAGAATAATGTATACCATCATAAACAAAATTATGGCCAAATTTTAATTACCTACACTGAAAGGAATGAATACTTAAAATCAAATGCTTGGACAAGTGTCTTATTTCATATAATCACTGTAATTGTGGCATAGAATATATTTTCTCTTCTAAGTTTTATACTTATCCTTGCTTACAAATAATGTATTAATTTATTTTAAATTAACCCTTAGACATTTATTGATTCTACTGTGATGTAATGGAATCACTACTCTTTTTAAAGTTCTCATATTGGGAGGAATTTTCATCACTTTATATAAAATTCAAAACAAAATCAAGAAACAATGGAGATCATTCATGAAGAAGACTCTTTAAAAAGATGTATATTAGCTGTGAAAATCTTTATTGAGTTATTTTCTTAAAGGTCACTGTTTTCAGGATGCATGTCACTAATATAATAATTTCTAGAGTCTCCTAAACTTAGGAAAATTACAAGGAGGTTCTCTTGATGATTTTACTGCCCAGTACTCTACTCTCTATCTAGCTTCTCATAGAATCTTCCATCCTAGGAATACTTCCTGAATGGGAGGTGAGGCTTCTGGACTGCTCATAGTTGAAGACATTTAATATACTCACCTCTGTTATGTTCAGCTGCCATTAATTCCCATATTTAGAGTACCTCAAGAATTGGCTAGGGAAGGGGATATTTTTTTCTTTATTTTCTATTGAAAAAAGCATACAAACTCCTCCTAAATAATTTTGCTTGTTCTTACTCTAGGGAAATAAAAGGGAATGGGTGTCAAATACTGGAGAAGCTGCATTTCCCTCTTCAGGAAACCTTATGAGAATCTCACAGCTGATGTATCTAGTGTATATATACATGTTGATTAGGTTATTATATTTTTAATAGCCCCTTCATTTATTTTCATGAATCACACGTTTTTACTCACTACTCACACAAAACTACAAAGCTTCCAGTTACTCCTGTTCCCAAGGAGACACTGACTTGATATTAATCTCTTTCCAGTCACAACTCCCTAGTGTCTTGGGACAATTCTAGAAATCTGTGATGAGAACTTCGAGGTTCTGCTATTCCCACAGTCTGCTCAGTGAGGGAGCTAGTGAGCAATCAGATTGGGATGGAGACCTAGCTAGGCCCACAACAGCACCTGCTTGGATCTCAGAATTTATTGTGAAACCCAAATAATCCCAAATAAAGAGTACCTACTAAAATTTTCAAAGTCTTAATGCCCTCATGTTATAGGATGGAGAACCTTAAGGTTATTTTCTTTTAATAACACAGCCTTTCAAAATGATCTATATTTTTCATCACTGATATTCAGTGGTTATTAACTATTTGATTATTTGCCTTTTTAGGCCCATGCTGTGCACCTTTCCCAAGAAATGCCTCTTCTAAAATGCTTTATGAGCAGATCAGGAGACTGCATTTGAAAAAAGAAGTCACTGAAATTTGGATGGTTTAGTAAATAGGTAGAAAGAACTGGATTGAAGCTCTTTTCCATATACACTGATCTTTAAAATGTATTTTTCTTTTGGTCCTGAAGTAATTAATCAAAACTGGTTACCCCTAGGTGGTTTCCATGATACTTGGTATAGTGACCAACCACCCCTTGGGAATGGCATGAGATTTTTAGGGCTCAAAGTAGGAAGTTCTCAGGCAAACAGGATAAGTCATTCATCATTAAAGTAAGATAAACAATAACCAAAAATCCACATGCCAAATATGTGGAGATGGAGCTTGTGCTGGTAAATCACCTTAAATAACCACAAGTGGCAAGAATGGACAACTATTAGCTCTGAAATCGTAGTCCTGCTTGACTAGTGAATGCTGATGAAGCCCCAGTCCGGGTCCAGATTATCAAATGATGCAATGCTTTCCTTGAACCTTAAGAACTTTGAGTGGAATGTCCCAGGAGAGCAGTCAATTTTCCAGGCTAATTCATTAGGGAAGGAAGTTCCCAGATCAAGTGAGAATGCCAGGGGTATACCTCAGGTTCCCACAAGGCAGAACACCTTTGTCAAGAAGGTGATCAAATTGGGAAAACAAAAAAGATCTCTGGATGAGTTGGCTACTGAAGATGTATACACTCTGAGAAAATGATAAAATATTTAAGAATTTTGAAAGTAAGTAGCTGTGAGAGAATTATTTTATCATCATGAAGCAATTTAATGTGTATTAATGTGTATGTTTATGAGCTTTTAAAATATTAGGCCATCATCTCACAGTTTTGCAAGTTTTTCCCTCCAAAAATCACAGAATGGCTTTTCTTTTGCCCAGAACATGAAGCAGAAAGACAGAAGATATAGTCTCATTTTTGATTTGGAAAAATGAATTAGTTTTAGTTAACAATATGCCATCACAGACTTCTATACTTATTATACTTTTTTATAGAAAAATCAAATTGAGTTAGTATTATTTCACACCAGAAATAATAATTTAAGCATAAAAATTCAACTATGTCAACCTGCTCCATTTGTGTTGTGGTTTGAATGCATCTTATTTCCTCCTCCCTGCTGGCTCCAGTCCTAATAGAACTGAGTGGTTTATTTTGACCAAGGTATACTCAGCCCAGTTTACTCAGCAACCAACACTCTACCAAATCAAAGAGATGATTGAGAGGGATATTTTAATAGCTGTCTTCCCGTATTATGCCAGGATGGACAATAAGTAGCCCTTGTGCATGACATTTCTGTAGGACTATCGAGTGAATATTTTTCTGAGACAACAATGGAATGATTCACGACTGGCATACAGTGAGTACCCAGATGATTCCCTGGACTTGGACCCATCTATGCTAGACTCCATTTGGAAACCAGATTTGTTCTTTGCCAATGAGAAGGGTGCCAACTTCCATGATGTCACCACCGACAATAAATTGCTGAGGATTTCAAAAAATGGCAAAGTACTCTACAGTATCAGGTAAGCTTCCATTAGCCACACATGTTCACTTTTCTACTTCTCTTCTGGCCTAGACCTACCTGGTTCTTCAGGATAGGATGTATATGACTTCAAATTTGTGGTCTCTTGTTTATCATTTGAATCTTAAAGTTGGTGGAGAGCACAGACATTCCTATAATCTCACAAATGTGATTCTCTACAACACAAATGTATTTTGTAGTTTTGTGGGTGGGTGATGGTATTGTGGAAATACCTGAACAAATATACTTTTGAAGACCTTGATAAAGGAATTACAGTCACGCAAGGTGGCACATGCCTATGATCCCAGTGACTCAGGAGGCTGTGGCAAAGGATTACAAGTTTGAGGTCAGTGTCAGCAACTTAGCAAGACCCTCAGCAATTTGTGAGACCCTGTCTCAAAAATTTAAAAAAAAAAGAGTAAAAAGAGGACTGGGGATGTAGCTCAACAGTAAAGTGCCCCTGGGTTCAATCTGCAGTACAAATAAATAAATAAATAAATAAATAAATAAATAAATAAATATTCCTTCAGTTTAATTGCCATTGAGCATAATGTATGAATTTTCATTTCAATAATTCTGTCATTTAGCCACACACACACAAAAACTTAATGGCTCAGTATGGTTAACAGCATACTTTGGTCTGGGTAATGGGGACTTTATTCTAATCTCTTTTCTGCTTCTAACTAAACATATGACCTTGATTTCTTAACTTTTCTTTGGCTTGGGCTTGGACTTGCGACAGAAGATTCTTGAGATCCATTTCTTTAATTTTATATTCAAATGCGATCTTCTCCAGAATCTTTATCACCCCTGGCTCAAAATAATATCTTCCTTTCCTAAATTCTAATAACAGTATCTCTGTGGCTCTGTAAGGCTCTTATTTCTTCCTACCTTATATTTGGTATTGCTGCACATTAAATAAGTATAGCATAAGAACACGGAATTTTGGAATCAGACAAATCCAGACTCAAACCCAAGCTTTGGAACTTACTAAGCTACATGACCTATAATGCTTAGTTATCTCAATCATAAAATGGGACACACAATATTTATCTCTGACTATTCTTGTGAGAATGAAAGACACCATAGACAGCAAATATATTCTTTAAAGGGACAGATTATAAGTATTTGAAATTATGCAGTCTAAATTACCTCTGTCACAACTCAATTCTGGCATTCCGTTCAAAAGCAGTCATAGACAATATACAAACAATTGGGCATGGTTTGTTTCAGTAAACCTTTATTTACAAAAACAGGTGGTGGACTGGATTTGATCTTTTGGCTGTAGTTTGCCAACTCCTAATATATATTTAAAATCTACTTGTCATAATATCTGACACAGACTACATGTCCCATAAATAAGATGATGGCTATTTGTATTTAAAAGGAATATTGTTTTTAAACAATAAGCTATTTGATATACTTGGATTTTGCCTTTTTATAATATTTTGCAAAGGGCTAAAACAATGTACTACATATGAGAGATATTTGGTACATTGAATAACTATTGGCATTTAAAGGTTCTGTATAGAATACCCTATTCTCTCGAATTTCATTGCCACCCCCCCAAAAAAAAAGTGAACGGCAGGGATTCTTGCAAATAATTTTAACAAGTTTACAGATTTAGCACCATCAGAGCCTCACTCAACAACTCTATATGTAATTTGGTTCTCTATTGCATATTCCATTCTTATACTTAATAGTTTGACAGCTTGCTAGTAGCCAATATCCCCAGTGTCTTGTGGGATGAAAGGGGCTGCTTACTTATAAAATGTAGCAAAGCCAACTGCTTGTACAAAGAACCAGGGAACTTTCCCCAATTTCCACTTAATTTTCAAGGAAAGAATATTCTGTGTGGTGATGCACTTGTTTGGTGTAAGATGCAGTACTGGGCATGACCTAAGTTGATGTGACCTGATGAAATAGGACATATGTAGAGCATGGTGCTGGGAAGGAGAGTTATAAAAAGCAGCACGGGGTATCAGCTGCTTCAGCTAATCCTCTGGGCCTTGGGTGGTGTTTGCTTTAGTAAATATCTGGTGGTGTGCTCTGTTGAAATAAAACCAGGTTATTGTTGTTTTCCTTCTACATTATGAAGGTATTTCTATTCTAGAACAATGAAAGATACAATGCTTTCCAGACTTAAATCTAGAGGCAAATCTTGTTATCTCTGATTCCCAAGTATAGTAAAGTTCAGGCCCTAAAATGTCCTAAAATTTGTTTGGATCGGGTGGGGTTTGTCCTATGGTAGGCTGGTTTGGACTTTTCCTTCATTGTGGGAATACAGTGAAATCAGGAAAAATCCTTGCTGAAGGAGAAATGGAGTGGAGATGTCACTTTAAAGAAATACAAATTCTTGGCAAATTTGAACTGTAGGAATCTAATAATTTGCCCAGAAAGTTTTTAATCAGCCAGACACTATGTTGGGCCTAGAGATCCAGAGCTAAGTAAGATGGGGTCCTTGCCCAGGAAGGACTCCAATCTAACAAGGCAGGTGAATATGTGATAAATTAAGTAATAGAAATGAATAGGGAATGAGGAAAAGAAAAGTGATTCTAACTTCATAAGTGAATTGTGTAATCCAAATATTGCTAGAATTTTGGGGACAGTACTAACACTTATATTGGAGTCATTGAACTCAATCTAACTAGAGGCCAAGAAGTAATTAGTGTTAATATATGCCCAGCTGCACTTTCAAAGTTTTAAACTCAAGTTTAAGGCCAAATGGGCTGTGTACACTTGATATCTTCGAGGTGCTGAAAAGACCCTGCTGAAGTTCCATTAGGAAGGAATTTCCCTGCACACTCAGGTTTACAATGCAAATAACCTGAGAGAGGGAACACTTTGGCCTAAATTCATACTAAGCTGTAAAGAGCTGATATGAGATTTATTGCTAATAGTAAGTTTGATGTCTGTGAAGAATAGTAAGGACAACATATTGTGAAGAAAGTCTTCCTTATATAACAAAAATTCCATGTGTGGAATCTTAAATCAGTCACTTTGTCCTCCATCTGTTATTATGGCAATCCAATGGTCACCATTTTCAGAAGGATGAATGGATTACCTCAGTGTTTGTGCTTTCAAAATTTTTTGCCCCATCAGCTTTAGTAGGCATATTTGGTCACCAAAACTATGCTGCTGACTTAATTTTATGGTGTGTTCTACCTTGACACCAAGATATTCATCTGGTAATATTCAGTTTGTTGCACCAGTTGGGAACCCTACTCTGAACCTTATGGTTTTGAATGATGTTTTGATTATTTCCAATATTATCATGGACATGGGCTTTAAAGTCAAGCTTGAGAATCTGGCCCAACACTAGCTATATGATTTAGGGAAATATGATATCTCTGAATCCTCAGCTTAGAAAAAGAGATGGTTTGGTTATGAGCATTAGTAGAGTATGAGACATGATATATGCACTCTCAAAAGTTGCAGTGCCATAAACAATAGGGCTCTTGGTATTTTCTTGAAATTTAATGATTGTGCTTTCTATTTCAGACTCTAAGAAAAAAGTAAAATAGACAAGATAATTCCCCACAATATCAAAACTTAAAGAATGGAATGGACACACACTTTGTTTTTTTGTTTGTTTGTTTGTTTTTGAACCGGTGATTGCATCACTGTAGCAATCTGATTTTAAGTCCTTTGGGTATAGGCCAAGGAGTGGGATAGCTGGGTCAAATGGTGGATCCATTCCAAGTTTTCTAAGGAATCTCCATACCACTTTCCAGAGTGGCTGCAACAACCTGCAATCCTACCAGCAATGTATGAGTGTAACCTTTTCCCCACATAGTAACAAAAACAGCATGGTACTGGCACCAAAATAGACAGGTAGATCAAAGGTACAGAATAGAGGACACAGAGACAAACCCACATAAGTACAGGTATCTCATACTTTTTTTTTTTTTTTTGGTACTGGGGATTGAACTCAGGGGCACTCCACCACTGAGCCACATCCCCAGCCCTATTTTGTATTTTATTTAGAGACAGGGTCTCACTGAGTTGCTTAGGGCCTCGCTAAGTTGCTGAGGCTGGCTTTGAACTCACGATCCTCCTGCCTCAGCCTCCCGAGTCACTTGGATTACAGCCGTGCGGCTTGGACACACACTTTCAGTATAAATCTACAAAGTAGGAGGAGTTCTTAATCTGATGCTAGGTGAAAACTCCATGGGTCCTAGAACCTCCCTAAAACTGCACACATATTTTGTGCATGGGGACATTTAAGCTTTTTTGTTGGTTTGTCATTTAAGGGGAAAAGTCCTCTATCATTTCTAAAGTGGCTATGCCCTTCAATTGTTGATAGCTTTGCTTCTAGATCTGCTTTATGCCTCCAGAATGATTACACTTGAGGTGAAGTTGTCAAGGAATTATTGTTTGCTTTCAGTGCCTTATTTGACCAGGTGCCCAGGGGCCTTATGCTACCCTCTAATTGCAGGGAGTTACCCAACCCATAAATAATGGAATTGATCTTCCACAAAAGCACCTCATATCAACAAGGCATTTGCTTAACTCTTTTTCAACCTTTATCTGACCCAAAACATTTCTTTATGGCATTGGAGGTGATTTGCTTGTTAATCCTTTTGATTCAGTTCATGATTCCAAGTAATGATGATTCAGTCTTCCACCCTCCCAGAGTACCTGAGTTGTAATACAAAACCCATGGGGATGACATACCTTCTCCCTCTGATGAAAGATTTACAGGTACCACTGAGAGTAAATGAAGTATAGATTTCCAGACAGATAGCCAACCGTGATCCCCAAACAATCCTAAGACTAACTCTACCCACACACATAAAGGCCAACTTTTCCCATGTGGCCTCATTCTTGACTCATCCTACTGTCTGATGTAAGAAGTTCCAAAGGTTCTAGTTTTAGTTACAGAATTATTTTTATGACTTAAGAAAAAAGAACATTCTTTATTTAGATGTCAGAGCTGAAAATAAAATGCACAGTGAAGTGAGGCCTGCCTAAATGTTACCAATGGTGATGTTTTGATTATCTTACTCCCAATTTTGGTGAGACACAGAAACCTGTATTTTCTGCTGTTAAGTCAGGTATGAAAAGTTGTGATTTCTAATCTCTGAATATTTGGACCATGTTTATCTTTATATCTTATAATCCAGGAAAAATTACATTCTCATTTTCTAACTCTGTGTCTAAATCCTCATTAGTTTTGTGACTTGACTTAATGCAGTAATTAATGACTGTAACATAAGCGCCCACATCAGAATTAAGCAGCAAGTCTTCAGGAAAGTGCTGTGAAATGCCATGGAAACCACAATAATTCCATTCTTCTTAGAGGGGAGTAAGGTTGGGAGGGTGGGAGGAGCTGGCATGCATATATGCTGGTGGATTCAGTAGGAGCTGAGCTACATGGCGCAGAGTGTGTAATATTAGAGGGGGCCCTCAAAAACACTGCAGTTGAGAGTAAATATATTAAAGTCTAGAAAGTGTGTTATGTACCTGACAGATTCTCATAATGGGCTGGAAAGCTCAGTTGAGCTCATAAATATAAATATACTATGGGGTATAATATTGTTTTAAACCTAACAGTAAGGATCTTATCCTTGCTTGAAAGAAAAGAGGGAAATCATTCAATGAAATACATGGAAGCTGACACAACTAGTAGTCTTTCACTATTTCCCTGACTGGACTAGCAATAGCAACATTTTGCTCCTTTTGGAAGTAACTTTCCATTGCATTAGCATGCATAGGAGTTTGCTCTTCAGATGATGGTGCAGAGACAGAATAGCAATATAGTAGCTCAGGGCAATGTGAGATCTACACTTCTTTTCACCATTTACTGTATCCTTCAGGATCACAGAACAGCCTCTCTAGCCCCATCAGTCATCATTCTGTCTCAGTTTCCTCTATAAAACATGGCTGAACCAGGAGAACAGACAGTCTTCAGTTTCTTCTAGCTGTATCATAAGTCTGTAACCTAACATGACCTCCCCCTCCCAAATCACAAAACTGCTTCCTGATGAGTAAATAAGAATGGTTCTTCATGTCCCTTAGAGCTGGGGACTAGCAAGAGGAGATTCTGAACTTCAAGATGCCCATCTCAAAATACTTTGGATCTTGGAACCCTTCTTTTTCAAACTCGTTATTCAACTCCTGAATATAGGAACTGGACTACCTGAATAAGAGGTAGCTTGAAAGCATTCAACATATAGGTTACACAATGACCAATAGTACTGAGCTCCTTAATGAAAAATTTCAAAATCTCAAACTAGATCGATTTGTACCCTCTGGTTCAAATATCAGGAGTATTCATGAGATTTATTTTATTTTATTCTTTGGTACTGGAGATTAAACCCAGGGGCATTCAACCTCTGAGCCACATCCCCAGTCCTTTTTCATATTCTATTTAGAGACAGGGTCTCACTGAGTTGTTTAGGGCCTCACTAAGTTGCTGAGGTTGGCTTTGAACTCATGATCCTCCTTCCTCAGTCTCCCAAGCCTCTGGGATTATAGGCATGTGCCACTGGACCCAGCTAAGATATTATTTTAAATATGTTAACGAACTATAAGTTCACATACTTTTAAGCACACAGAGATGGTTGACTGATTCAATAATTGAGTGGATATGTAGTCTAAGGGAATCATGTGGCCTATTTGAGCCAGCAGAAGTAAAGGACTAGTCTGCTCTTACATATTTCCTAAAGACAAAGGAAAAATCAGAGATCCTGGTAAGGTTACTTAACTTATGTTCATGGGCTTCTCCTTGGTCCACACTTCTGCTTTTGAAAGATTCCCTGGATGGCATTAATCCCAAAATAAACATGTATAATATCACTGTGGCTCTCATGAGACCCATGAATTACTTTACTGCCTTCTTATAGCATATACTCCAAAGGAAAGGCAATTCATATTAAAATGGGAAAAATCTGTCCATCTGCAAAGCTCAGCAGTCTCATCAACAACTTTCTCCTTGCTTGTGGCATTTAAAATTACAAACCATTATCTGTATTATAGAGGGCACAACATTGATTATTTGGTAGTTATTGAAAGGCAGATAATTAAGTGCACATAAAATTATGTTATGTTCCACATGTGACACTTTCAGAGCAAAGTCATCCCACAGCTGATCAATTAGTTCTTTCCAAGGACAATGAAATAAAAGTTTCATTTAATGTGTTATTTTATTAGGGATATATTTCAGAATTTGAGTGATCAGATAAAAGATAGAAAGCAAAACATGAAATAGGGGATTAAAGACAGAATGCTCTTGAGGTGAGGCAGATGTCAGTTCGAAGGGTCAGGAGGATTTGGATTCAAATCCATTACTAAGCAACGACAAGTCATTTAACCTTTCTTTTAGCTACACTTCTTTTTTCAATTCTGGCTTCATAGAAAATTTTCAGTGAATGTCTTAGACTCCTCTGAGTTGGCTATAGGAAAAGGGAGAGAAAGTGGGAAGACAGTTTGTCCCATTCTCTCTAACCTATATACACAACATTCCTTTAAACAGCAACTGTACCATCCAGGTTCCACTCACCTTCCTTAGTACAAATCATATGGATATTCTCCTTGCCCTAGGTTTCCTCCTTTCGGGAGGCAAATAACTCATAAAAGAGGAGACAGTTGCATCTCATTTCAGATAATGTCTGTATAGATGTATCTCCCATTTTGGTTGCTTGTTAAGAGTAAACTGAGGAATTATACTTGCTTTAAAATGTTGTCTAATTGAGAATGAACCATCCTACCATCTGACCAAATGGTTCTCTCTCCAACCTTTGCCACCATAAATACTGGCCAGCAACTCTCCTCCAGTTACTACAGTAGAAGTCACAATGCAGAAAAATAGTATCCAAGTAACACATGCAATTTTGTTCTCAACTGTTAACAGGTACAAAGTTACTTTAGTTTTCTCAAATCCATATTTGCAGTTCCCAAAAATACTGGCACCACTTCTTTTTTCCCTCTTGCCAAAAGTAAGATAATACTAAACAAAATGTTAAGAAAACTACTATATCATACTTTTCTCTTTCTTCACCTCAGTGGAACTGCTACATAGCTATGACATTAGACACATAGTGACAAAAGTCAAGTCAGTTCTCCTTATTTTAATATGCAGGTTAATTAAATGTTATCATCACAAATGTTTGAATATATAAATAAATACTAGATGTGAAATGACTTTGAAATTTAAAATGTGAACAGTATTGATTATTTAACTGTGGTAATTTGAGCTTTGTTGTGGTGGTGTTCAATTTAGTCCTCTCTCGTTCAACACCTTTGAAACATTTTTATTCAGGAAATATCAAAGCATTTGGAAAAGTTTTAGCTGCAGATTTATCAGTTGCTCTCCAAGTTGAATCCAATCCATATTTGGACTTAATTAACATGGGCCAACCATATGTGTGCACATTTTCTGAAGGGACCACACACAGATGGGAGCAGACATTATATTTTTGTCCTTCCCAGCTAGTATTGCTCAATGCATATGGGTATTTTCTATGATGCATTTACAATGTTTGGTAAACATGGATCTTCCTAGTCAGCCACTGGGATTTTAGTGGGGTAGAGTAAAATAGCTGATGAGCCAGGCAGTGTTGCCATTCATCTCCTCATATCCAAGGTCAACAGGGAAAAAGAGCACAAGTGCTTATTTGGAATTAACAGAGAGGAAAGAATCAAAACATACAGCTTAGGATCAACTTGGTGCTTAGATCCAGCCTTAGACAATATTAAAAAATAGTGTATCTCTGGTACCCAGCCACACTATTTTGAGCTCTGTTTTCTATCTAGTTTCATCCTTTTGATACTTTGCAGAATTAAAGTCTGTCCTTGAAGATACAGGTAGGGAATCAGGGAGTCAATCAACTGAGTTACACAAAGGAGGAAATGACTAACAGTATTTAAAACATTATTCTCTTCCTATTTTTGCACCTTAATAGTCACGGGGAGCCTTTAGTCAAAAGTTAATTTGTTGCCTATCTATAACAGCTAAAAAGTTGAGAGGATTTGAGCAAGGACATATTGAGATCTTTTTGGCACTCCTAACAATTTATATATCATGTATTTTTCAAATGTTGCTTATGTGGAAAGCTTAATCAGGTGCAGCCATATGTGTGTCTGTCCATGAACCAGGAGACTAGCTCAGGCATGGAGTAGACAGAACAATCTCTATGATTTACATGATGAGTTCAAAGCAGTCATCTCATTATAGAGCTTTCAGAATGAGTTTTAAAATTTAATTTCTTTCCTGCCTGGCAACACTTGTACCAAGTATTTTTGTTCTCTGTGGATCAAGCTCCTTGTGTAGGTACCTTGGTTTTGATTTAGGAGCATCAAATGATTGTTTCAAGGCATGGTTCCCTGATAGACCCAAAGGATCCTCTCAGGATCTAGGTCTATAAGAATAGGTTATCTGTGTTACACAATCAGTGTGACCACTTAGACCCCAAAGGAATAATTAGAGGCCCTTCACTTGATTCAGTTTAGATGTATCTGATATACAGTATCAAAGGGAATTTTTTAAATGGGGGAAGGAGGAAAAATTTAAAGAGTTTAAGAATAAATTCTCAACTATTGGATATTTTTCTCTATCTGACATTAAAATGTGATCTCCTTCAAGAAAGAAAAAGAACAACTGTCTTATTTGAAGTGTCAGATGATGCATGGTACCCAATAAATATCTGCCAAAATATTCTGAATGGAACTACAGAGTTACAACTCAGGAGTCATACTTAACACCAATCCCTCCTGAGGATGTAGTGCTAACCTTTCCTACATTCTGTCCTTCTTCATGATCAATCCTCCTTCATGAGTAGTACTATGAACTTTTGTAAAAATTTTTATTGCTGTTTATCCAATACATGTTGCAGCCACTTCCCTGACTTTTTTGGAAATATCTCAATGGCTGATTTTCCAGGAATCAGAGAGAATGACTCAATATACTTCCACTACCCTAAGTAGAGTTCCTCTGCCCCTTTTGACCTTTGCACCTTAATGTGTGTTATGTGGAAACTATTCTTGACTTTTTCCCCACTTCACCTAGCAACTGTCCCTCCATCCCTCTTAGCAGCTCTCCTAGTCTTCTAGTTGCATCTACCATATTCTTGGTTGACAGTGCAACTTTGGCTTCACTGTCCTGATTTTATCACCATGCCTCTGCATTGTGATTGAGACTCTGGACCAGTGCCCTTATTTTATTACCCCTAGTCCAAACACTTAGCGGCCTACTTCAGGCTAATTGCCCTGTCCGGGTGTCTAGTTGAATATACCATTTCCCAAAGATTATGCTAATGCTACTGAAAAATTGCAGACATCTTTCTCAATTTTTTTCCTATTTCCTTTTCCAAACCTTTTCCTTTTTAGTCTATCACATCAACAGTAAAATCATCCCTTAGGACATGCTGAAGTAGTGATTTTTTTGTGTGTGTATTTCGTGTTAAGTAGTGCTTCTTAAAGTGTGCTCCAGTACACCAACTTTTGTCACCTAGGCTGCTTAACAATACTGCCTGAGAATCTGCATTCCTACAAAGCCCCCTCAGTTGATGTTTATACCAATCAAAGATTGAAACCTACTATGCTAAAGGATGTTTTGATCAGACAACCAGCCTAGCAGTATATTTTTTCCACTAATTCCCTAAGTCTTTCCTTCCTCCCTCTCTTCATGTGTGGGTAGTATTAGTGATGCACTTTTAACGTGACTTCTAACTTGCCCCCAGGCTAATTTCACTTAAGGCCTAGGTGGGTTAAGATGACACTCTTTTTCACTCTTGATGCATCCTGTCAAACCTCCCTGACATTAGAATGTCACAGGGTTCAGAAATTTCAAGGTACAATTAGGGGGAAAGATTCAACAGATCTACATTGTAGAGTAAGGCCTTATATTCTCAAGAAAAAACTGGGATATGATCTGGGATGTTGGATGACAAAGCCCTGTGGGGGCAATAACTAGCTCACCTACCTGCCCAGATTGCCAGGAACTTCCTATTTTAAGACATGCAATTACTTGCACTTAAAGCTTTCATCATATTCAAGAGGATACATTCATCTATAAGATGAAATAAGCTAGTCACCTTCACTTATAGTTTAGAATCACAGAAACTTTGAGTGAAATGCAGGTATGGGTGTGGAAGGTGGCCAGTGATTTAGTCAAGATCAAATAGTTCTTCATGGGTAAGCTGAGTCTACCATCCAGGACCTCAGACAACCAAAGAAAGTTGAGGAAATTGTTAAAAGAATATTGTGAGAATTACGGATTCCTGAAAAAATGAAAGGGGTATCTCTCAGCAGGTACAAAACAACTAAGGTGTCTATGACTAACTCTGCTGGCATCACAAAGGATGATAAATTGGTAACAAGTTCTTTTCCTAAGGAAGAACCTTGGTAGAATGAAAAATAAATGGAATTTGGTATCAAAGTTGAGTTCAAGTCTATCTTTGGTCACTTACTGATTTTGTGATTTGGGGAAAATGGCTTAACTTCTGTGAGCTTCAATTATCTTATCTACAAAATGGAGATAATACTGTCTGCTTTGTGTGATGGTACTCTGTAATTATAAAATAATGAGAGTACTTGAACCACGGTACGTGTTCAGAAAGTTCTGATTATTAATATTATCATGATCATCGCTTTAGTTTTCATTTTTCCTAAGTATTTTAATGCTAAAGGAACACCATAGGTTCTATGCATTTTTATGTATCTATGTAACTGCATAGTGTGTCTGCATAGTGTGTAAAATGTAGTCCCCAACATAGGAACAACAGCAATATCCCTTGCTTCTCCTGAAAAACACAGAAACATCCTTTGCTCCTTCCTCTCCAAACAAGACAGACTATTATAACTACTAGATTGAACAATCCCAAAATAGCTCATTAGCAATCTTTGCTTTAGGCCAGGAGATCACTCATTAAAATTTGTATATCTACCTGAAAATTCATTTTCTCTTCAAACAGTATTTTTCCTTCAAGAATCTCACTGGGATCAGACTCTCAATTCTAATACTGAGGGTCTTAGGAACTAATACTCTGAGTCAAGGAGGCTTCTGTCCGTCAAAACATTGTAATGTTAAATGGTTAATTTACATTCTTCTAGCAATGTGAGAATAGCCCTGGTCATGGACCCAGCTGCCTGTCTAAGGCTCAAAAACAGGTGGACTGTGCTTCCTGGCTTTTCTTCAGGTTGATTTGCCTTATTTTTAGTGAGAATCTGTTAGCAACTTACAGAGGGGCCCAGGCAAGCTTTGCCAGTCTTACAATTTGGCAATGCCCTGTCAGCTCCAATGAATAGCTTCTTCTCTTCTAAATCCTTTGTTCTTTCAAATTCCTATAGATGAAAAGCCTGGATTTTCCCACAGGGTTTCAGGATGCTGATTCACTAATTTGTTCAACAAATATTTATTGAATACATACTCTGTGCCAGGCATTGGTTTAGATGGCAAAAAGGAAAGTCCCAGCCTTAATAGATTTTGTATTGTAGTAGGAGAAAAAGATAATAAGCAAATAAAAATATGAAAATTATAATACTTGATTTAAAACAGCGTAAAGATAGCCGAAACCATTTATAATGTCAGCATCTATCAGTAATTTAAGCTTTAAGTGAGGTATAAACTTAAGAGCTGGTTTTATGAGAGAGGTGAATTGAAGAGGAGAGAAGTAAGGAAAAGAAAGAGTGGGAAAAGTAAGATTTGGGAAAACTGACTTTCTGTGTTTTGATCTGTTCTTTACTTTTAAAATCTAAATGCTGGCTTGGTCTTCTTAAACTCAGTAAAAGATCAGGGCCTCCTTAAAAGAACTGTATTCCTTCCTTGTGCAAACAGGAACAGAGTGCCCCAAATGCACGTATGTCATCTGCGTTGACAGTAGGAGAATGAGCAATAATGCTTCAGGAAATGAGTTCTTTAACAAAATCAAAAGGAAGAGGGTGGCCTCAGCTCACTGCCTTCAGGTGCAATGGCCTTAATATTTCAGATCGTGGGGAAGAAGAGAAGAAATTTGACATGCTGTAGGCAGTGTCTGCCAGTGAGAAGTCTGAGTTTCCAGGCAAATTTAGGAGAATATTGGCTTTTCAATTAAAGTACTTAATTCTGTGATATCCATCAAAAATGAGTGAAGAGCAAGATAAAATGAGATGAAAATAGTTCACATTTTAATATATTGCTGTACACATCAGTCTTATTTGGTGCAATTTCTGCATACCTGTACAAAATGGTATCATTTGTTTTTTGTCCCCCAAGATCACATATTTTTTTTAAAAAATAATCATGAAATGGCTTTTTGAAAAACCAAAGGGGGTGGTAGTTTCATGGTTCTGGACTGGGAAGAGTAAAATGGAATGTTCTGGGGTAATGAAAATATTATAAATCTGGATCACTGATTATTACCTTGGGTAGATATAGATGCAAAAAGTCATCATACTGTACTTAAGATTTGTATATTTTTACTATATTTCATGTATACTTCAAAGGCAAAAAGTGAAAAGAAAAATAAGTAAAGGAGAAACCTAGATTTTAGATCTTTGGATGTGTGGTGAACTAGATGTCATAGATCATGGGCTCTGAAGCTTATGCAGAACTGATTAGATTCTTACAGTATCTTCCCATTCGCTCAGCTGATGACATCATTTAACAAACTGTGGAGCTGTTAATTCTTCTCATTATTGGCACCCATTGGATTCTAATACAAAACCTATCTAGAAAGGAAAAATTACAAAAACAAGGAAGAAAAAATATCCACTGAGTTCTCAGTTGAGACAAGATTTAGGAAAAGTTTCATGCCTCTTGGGAATTTCTCTTCATGGGGTTAATAATTTCAAACCCCACAAGATTGGGTTCCTGTAGGATTGTAGGATTTTCTGCCACAAAAGCAGAAATAATTGTGTGTGAGGCCTTTACTACCTGAATAAATATGAAAAGTTCATTTTGCAAAAGAATCAAAGGCAGCAAGCCTATGATTAGTAATATTTAGGTTAAGTTGTTTCCAATAGCAAGTAATAAATAGTTGAATTCCATGCTGCATGTTCTTTTAAGCTGTATTAATTTCCACCAATATTACGTTCTAATTTCTCAAAGGTAAGCTTTTAAAAATTATAATGAAATTTCCATGTTTTCTCATTTTGATTTACTTAAATTGTCTATACACCATCTGATAATTTTCACATGATGGACATATTTTAGTTTTTTATTTGTTCCTTTGTAAATTGACAAGTTATAGTTTTTTAAAATGGTACTTGGTGATGTTATGATTTATGACTATAAGGTGGAATAATTAAATCAAGCTAATTAACTTATCACCTCAAGTACTTATTTTCTTTGGAGACAACATTTGAAATTTACTCTTAGCAATTTTAAATGTACATTATTATTTATTATATTCAAAATGCTGTGCAGTATATCTCAAAAAATTTTCTTCCTGTCTAATTAAGGATGTGGATCCTTTTATAGCACTATTTACAACAATCAAGTTATGGAACAAAGTATTTTTCTATGATGAAAATATTTTCTCTTTAAAGAATAGAAAAGAAAAAATAGATTCTCATTAGGGTAATAATAATTTTCAGTCCATAGATCCTTTTAAGTTTTTTTATCCCCCTTAATAAAGTCAGTTTTTTTGCTAGAGATTTTCATTTTGATACTTTTACTCTGCCTTTATTCTGTTCATTCTGTTAATCTCAAAAAAAGGATGTATTCAAAAAATTTAAGGTGTTCATGCCCGGGAAGAATAACTATCTACATAGGCATAGCTACAAATAATCACCACAAATGACAAAGAATGTTTTTCCTGTCTAAAATATTGTTTTAGATCACTTGTTTAGAACACAAAACCATTTTCTCCCTTTGGAACCATGGTATTTGGGTTCTCAGAAGAGCTCATAGAAGGTAGCTCATTTATTTAGCAATGAAAGTGAAATAATGTATATTTAATAATAATAAGATTAACAGCAAAAACACTGAATAGAAGAGAATTTTATAATTTTACCTTTCAGCTATTGAGAAAAGACTCATTTAATTACACGAAGACAAGAAAGCTAATAAATAGATTTTATGGATAGATTAAAATAACCTATGATTGTGATCAGAGACAGTATGGAACAAAGAATAAAAAAATGTGAATTATTCCACCAACCAGAAATATTTTAATGTGTTTATATCCAATAGTGAAAACAAATTTTTACATAATTGTGATCACACTGCACTATATTGTGTCTTGTTTTTCCTAGTCATTATGGTATTTTAATGACTTTGAAGATCATCAGAATGGATTCTTTGTCTAATCTGCTTCAAATTCCAAAACCTTTGTTTCTTTAAAAAGTGTACCACTTCACTGTAAAATGAAGGAGACAAAGAGAAGGGAACCAGGAGGGTGAGAATAAGCATAACTGCAAGGGAGAGTTTGGGTCACAGTGTGACAGTCAGCAGGGTTTTTGGATTTAAAGATATTTGAAACACAATGAAGATAATTTGGAGCAGTGAACTTGAGAATAACAGGAATTCTAATATTAGAGTAAAATGGGAATAAGCATCATCCTACCTCATCATTTGGTGAGGAAACACACTGTTTAGCAAGTTTAATATCTTCCTGAGGGTGCTGAGATTGTTTGAGACAATATTGGGAAGAGAAGTATATCTAATATTCCTCAATCTTAATTTCATTCTTTGAGAGAAAAGCATGTCAGACATGTGCACCATCCACTTAAGGAATACAAGGGAAATGGTGGGAAAGAGATGATAGTCAATATTCTGATATAAAGCTCAACCTCAGCTGGCTGGAGCACTGAAAAATTGAGGGAATGAGAAAGGGAACAGTGTAGCCCCTATTAAGTAGAGAGAAGAAAAGACTACACAAACCTCCATCTTTAAATGGATTTTTCTAGCTCAAGGACTACTAGCTCTGGAACTGTCAAAACTCGACAATGAATGCTACAATACATTGTTAACCCATCCATGTGGATTAGTAAATGAAAAGTCTGTGAAATTAATCATTCGCCAATTTTTTAGAAGGTAAATTAATGCTTATCACAATCAATTATGCTTATCACATCATTTATTGTTCCTAAAGCAAAGTTCACATATCCAGGTATCTGGTGTATAATTCTAAAACAGTATAAACCTTATGTCTTTTGTATATCAGTGTAGGTAAGAGCACATTGTTCATGTTATACCATTTCTCAGAAATCTTGCTTTTCTAGAGTAAATTTGAGACCAGATTCATTGGTGAGGACAGGGAAAAGTAGAAAGAGTTAAAGGCTGGAAGAAGGAAAATAGAAAGTAAGGGATTATGAATAAATACTATAATATCCAAAAACATTACCAATGACTACTTTTCATTTGAAAACCAGAAAGTATTGCTCTCAGTGAGAACTTAAATTTCAGTATTTGAATCAATACATTTTGATAAATACCAAATATATTTTTGTTTCTCAAGAATTAGACCTCACAGATTTAAAACTGGTTTTCACATTTTTTTTCTTTGCTAAGACTCACCTTGACCTTATCATGTCCCATGGACTTGAAGAACTTCCCAATGGATGTCCAGACCTGTACAATGCAGCTGGAGAGTTGTAAGTCACAATTATTGAAATGAATGCCTGCTTGTTTTAACCAAAGACCTGGTTCTTTCAGTGTCATTAAGGGGAAAAGACCTGTAAGACTCATTCTCTACCTGCTTACCAACATCCCCCAGTCCTAAAGAAAGGACAAACAAATGTTTGTACATGTCTCATAGGAGAAGCTCATTATCAATACAGCACAGATAACCTTTAATCTAAAACGCCAACTAACTTGCCCTTCTTCAAAAGCAAAGTCTGATTTAGTAAGTTTTTCCTTAAAATAAAAATGTCTCCTGGGAAAATCAGGGTTATTATTCATTCAACCTTTATAATGATTCACACTCTAATCAGAAAGTTGTATTACTTTCCATCTTATGCCCATATAGACCATCACTCCCAAGGGAATTCTGGCAGAAAGGGATGATTACTTTCAGAATAGTACACAGGGGCCTTAATCAGAGGAGGATGCAAGAACAAGGGGTATGAGATGAGATGAAAAAGACAGAAAAAAAGCATCTTCCTTAGATAAGCAATGGATAAAAAAAAAGGCATGGTTGAAGGAAGTAAGAAAATGACATCAACTTTGTCCCCTTTATGCTCTAGCTCTGATGCCACTGAAATCTTTGACATGAGCCATAAGTTGCTGATGCCTCCAAGGTAATGGGCTTTTCAGTTAAGAGACATAGAATTTTTCTGACTTGCTCTGTCAGTTTCTCTGTTTGTAGAAGGCAAAGAATAATAAGTGCTATTGACCTACAGGAATGTTAGGAGATTTAATGAGGCAGGGGCAAGAAAATACTTTCAACTTCTCGGTTTTGAAAAATAAGACACATCAACTATTATTAAAAAAGAAATAGTGACAGAGTTTCTTTCTGATCATTTAAAATCACTGTAGATTTCCCCTGAAATTTCCTACAGAAATAAACAAAATAATGAAACGTCTTTGTTTTAAGAAGTTGTCAGGGATAAAATGAGAATTTCTGATTTATAATAGGCTTTATGCATTCGTTTTTTCCCTATTGCCCTTTCTCTTGAAAAGGTTTAGAAAAACACTTTTTTACATAATAATTACTTCTTTGTCTCTTTTCTACTACTACATATGCTTCCCTGCTTCAAAAGGACACTTTTCTCTGTAAAATAGCTACCAACTGTGGCTAATCCAAGGCTTAAAATGCTTCAAAAAGTAAATATGCTTGGTCTTTGCACAACCCAGATATAATGAAATCAAAGAATCAGCAAGGTTCTTACTACTAACTTTGGAAGCAAAGGGTAGGAATTACTCTATACTTTGCTACTGCAATATTACTTCCTCTTTCTCCATCTCTTTACCTCTTCTGTCTGCCTTATGTTGAGGCTTCAGGGGCTGACAAGGACAATTATTATGGTAGGCATCAAGAAACTCACATGAAAGGGACATGGGGTATTTGGTAAATTCCAAGTATTTGTTGGAGGCACTCAGGTTGTATTCACACAGAACTGCAGTGGAAGAGATGGTTAGCAACTCCCTCTGTAGATTATCAATGCTTATACAGGATCCTTTTTGCAGTTCCTTGCTTTCTGTGTTTTTATATTTTGGTTTTCAATTTAAAAGGTAGTCAAAAGAAAGAGGAAAGTAGATTCCAATTAAATTTGCCATTGATTTTTGGGTATCTCTGGTGAGTCACTACCTTTTAGTAAACAAGAATGAGAATCTATAAACTTAATAAGCATGCTGAAGTTATTGGATAGTTAAAACTTCACCATAATATCCCTTGTCTGCATCACCCTCATTTTAAGAGTTCAGATATCACAAACAAAAGGTGGAGAAATAGTGCATGAAACAAGAGTAGCTGTCAATTCCAGAATGGAGAAAAGTGCAGAGGCACTTGACAAATAATGGCCTGTTAGTAGGAACATGGAGAACAAGAGCTAACTTTGGTTTGCTGAACTATTAACTATCTTACTTTGGATGGTTCCAGTCATATAACAATATGACCTTTCACAATAGGGAATCGGTTTTACTTCATAATAACTGTCACGAGTAGGCCTATTTATCAAGACTTTAGCACAAATGAATATTCCTAAATTGCATATCCCACAATGTCCTCTTCAGTTACCTGCCTATAACCTTCCCTACTTGCTGAGGTAACTGAGACTTGACCATAAGTATTTAAAAGAAGTTTTCTGAAAGAAAAGCTAATAGATCCTAGAACAGGGACCAAGTTTGCAATGGGCTGTCCCATGATTAATTCATTCTTCTTTTAAAATAATAACAGAATGTGTGACAGATACCATTGCCCTGTGTACATGTATGAACGCACAGATGGTGTGACTCTACTTTGTGTACAACCAGTGAAACAATAGCTGCACTCCTTTTGTGTTCAATGAATCAATAAGTAAATAAAAAAAAAATCAGAGTGGTTTCAATTGAAATACTAAGACTGGAGCTATGAATTGGATTGTTTTATTGGATTGCCCCTGACACATCTCTCTCAAGTAAAGACAATCCTCAAATGATTTTTATGTTTGTTTGTTTGTTCCTCAGAAAGTGTTTGTGAATAAGGAGGCAGAAGCAAATAGACTTTATAGATTCCATTCTCTCATTATACAGAAAAAAATCATCCAGAAATAGCTTGCTGTCTTCAATTTCTTTGGTTTCAATGACATGTAGTTGTGATGATTAAGAATGATTGAGCATGTGTCTGCTTTAGATGACTTCCTTTTTTTTCTTTACATGGCTAGACTTCCAAGCTTCCTATGAAAAGATACATTCCGGTTTTCATTGTGATTTCTTTACTCCAGTTGGGTACACAATGAATGACCTGATATTCGAGTGGTTAAGTGATGGTCCAGTGCAAGTTGCTGAAGGATTGACCCTGCCCCAGTTTATTTTGAAAGAAGAGAAAGAACTTGGCTACTGCACAAAGCACTACAACACCGGTAAGTTTTCTCTCAGATGCTAAGCCCAAGCAAGTTCCTTTTGTTTCTTGGAGAATATATCATTTCACCTTAATCACTACATATTTATCAAGCAAACAGAGCTCAAAAACACCTCAATAGATAAGATTCCTGTATCCTCTGGAATAGGTCACTAAACACAATAGATAATTTTTCAAAAACAACTAGACAAAGAAAGAGAATTTGAAATCTTTTGCTGTTCTCCTGCAGAACATCTATCAGATGAGTCTGAAGAAAGGTATAAGTTGGGGGCTGGAGATATACCTCAGTTGGTAGAGTGCTTGCCTTGCAAGCACAAGGCCCTGGGTTCAGTCCCCTCCCCTGCCAAAAAAAACTTTGAATTCTTGAAAGGTGTAGGTTGAGAACTAATTCGTGGTACAGGAAATATGAATTCATGCACATTCCTGGCATCCCCTCTTGACATTGGATTCACAGATCAATTTGTACTCCCTGCCTTAGCTGAAGAGAGGGATAATTACATAGGTTTTTGTAAACCCAGAAATAGAGCTGTTGTGCTCTTTAGTCCTGGACAGTAATAGGAGTTTGAATGAAAACCAGAGGGCATTCTGCTGGCTCTAAATTCACTTGTTATCAGTAATGTCGATAAGCACATACAGGGGTAGGGGGACGGTGAGAATTTGAAGTGGTAGCAACAAATAGGCATTGCTATTGCCTGGAAGATTATACCTGCCCAGTAAAGCTGATGGCTTTTCCAATGAACATCCTGGGCATATTGACACCAGAGGCTGATCATAAAAAGGCAATCAAGAGGACCAGGTGCCGTGGCACATACCTGTAATACCAGCAGCTTGGGAGGCCGAGACAGGAGGATTGCAAGTTCAAAGCCAGCCTCAGCAACTTAGTGAGTCCTTAAACAACTCAATGAGACCCTGTCTCTAAATAAAATATAAAAAAGGGATGTGGCTCAGTGTTTATGTGTCCTTGGGTTCAACTCCCAGTACCAAAAAAAGGCAATCATGACATGATTCAGTGATGGGTCCAGGTCCTTTGCTGAGTAGAATTGTCCATGAACTCTTGTTCCAGAAGTCAACTGTGACTTCCTATGAAGTAACTAAAACCTGATTCCATGGTATTCTTCCTGACCAAGAAGAATTCAACACTATCTTATAATTTGTGTGGACTAAGCCAAACTAACTTCTGGGATTCTGACTCCAAGTCAATTAAAGAGGGGGAAAAGTAGGAAGAGGCAGGAACATCTACCTCCTAATAGTATGTTGAAGTTTTAATATATTTACATGAATTCTTTTTCATAAACAATGTAACATTGACACACAGTTCCTAGGAATATTCTAAATGTCCTCAAGCAATTACCCAAAAGTCTAGGAAATTTTTACAATGACTAGACTATACATGGTTTATAAAATGAGCATTTTTCTCTTGCCATTAATAACATAAAAGTAGATACACAGTAATTCAAATACTGTTGGGTACCATTTTGCTGCTTAGGAGGGAATGGTTTTAACCATTACATATTATATGGTATGTGTTATATATTACATATATCCTATGGGTTCTATATTATGGTATACATTCAATATTATGTGTTACATGTTATATATTATAACCCCACACATTTTGAATATTTTATTTACCCTGATCAGTTTATGTCAGTCTTGCAAACTCTGAAGTCCTGCCTAAATTAATCAAGCTGTAAACACAGATTTAAAAATTAAATGTGCCCTGTATTTTTAGTCCAGTGACTGTTAAGATCACTCTTTCTCACTATTATTTCAATTACTGGTTGAATTGGAGAGAAGCTGAATTGCATACATAGGGTGAATATATTGTGCAATATTCCAAATCTGTATGCAATATCATTTTTAAAAATAAAGTAGGACATTGGAATGGGAAAGATAAATTCAAATTAAATTTTAAATGATTACTTCCTGCTTTCAGGAAAGTTTACCTGCATCGAGGTCAAGTTTCACCTAGAACGTCAAATGGGATATTATTTGATCCAGATGTACATCCCCAGCCTGTTGATAGTCATTTTGTCCTGGGTCTCCTTTTGGATAAACATGGACGCAGCCCCTGCAAGGGTTGCACTGGGCATCACCACAGTCTTAACAATGACAACTCAGAGTTCAGGTTCCAGGGCTTCTTTGCCAAAGGTAAGAAATTTCACTTAACAAATTACCCAAGAGGTTCACCAAAGATCTTGTGGGCTGGAAAACTCAGCGAGGACAGAAATTTTGCAATCCTATAGCACCATTGAAAATTCAAATGCAATAAGAGAATGAGGAACTGTGTTGGAAAGTATCAGGTCTCTGAGGATATGGGAAACCCTCAAAATCAAATTAGTTAGGATTCAGGATTGAGAGAAGAGGAATGGAGACGGGAGGTAGAAACATGGCTTAGAAATTCTAAGAAGCCCTTGAGTTCTTTTGACCTCAGATGTTTATGAGCCAAGAACTTCAATAGGTTTGGTGTAACTTATGCTGTATTGTCAACTATCTGTGAGGGTATTGTGATTCATATGCTTAGTGAAATCATTTATAGTAATGAAAGCTTGAATTAAACTCCTAGAAATTTATACCAGAAAACCATATCTATGAGTGTGTGTGTATGTAAAACAAACAGACGTTTTTTAGCATCTCAAACAATGATCTGTTAGTGGCTGTATGATCCAATTTTATGTGAGGTGGGCCTTCTGCATTTGTAAATGTTGCTTAAGTAATGATAAATATGATACTTATGGAAGGCCCTAGGACCCCTGAAGTGTGCCTATGCATGCTTTCCCCTTTTCAGAGTATGCTGAGCCACTAGCTTGAATTTTCTGGGAGCATGAGTGTGATTTAGCATTCAGTGTACATTGTTTCATACTGATTCAGTGGTCTTTCCAAAATCCAGTTCCAGAAAGTAATTGATATGTAATCCCATATCTTTGCTGGTTTAAACTTATGTTCAGTTGTACTGCAATTGACATGATGAGAAATGCTAGATCATGTTCCACATTATTGTCTATGTTTAGAACATAAGACGACAATATAGAGATCCATGAATAAAACAGAGTTGTACTAAATACTGGGGAAATAGTTACGTAACTTATTAAGTCTCATACCTCCGAAGATAAATATTAGGTTTTGTATGCTCATGGAAAAACAAATAGATCTGTCTCAGATACTTTATCTTCTATAATAACAAATAGTATAATGTACTTGTGCCATATGTCTACTGGAGTACAAATGTCAGAAATACTAATACCTTTTTTCAGCTACATAATCACAGACCAATTTTACCAAATAGAAATTCTAATCTACTCTCTTCTCCTTCCCAAAGAGGTTCATTTGCTTTTTTTCTCTAGCTATTAGTTACTGTCATCACTGCAGTCCATGCCATTAAACTTCAGAAAGCATAAACATATATTTTACAATTTAATAGACAGCCGAAGTATTAGTGACAAATTGTGAACAGATAATGTCAAAACATAAGACATTTAGCCTCCAACTATCCATTGTTATGAAAAGAGTCACTTATATTCAAAATGAAAGCTTGAGTTTTTATAAATTTATTTTTCAGACTATGAAGCTATTATGATTCTGCATCAACAGTCAAAACTATTGCTAAATAAATGGTTACTTATCAGTGATATTTTTATGTAGAAGCAATCAGGAACTCAGATAAAACCAAAGAGGGTATAATAAAAATCATTTCATACTTGGCTCTGAACTTTTGGTGGTTATCCTTTTGCCACCAACAGGTTTATCTTCCTACATGTACTTTTCTTATGCTATTATTAAACAAGGTTGACTCTCAACTGACCATGAGGAGATGTGACTCATATGAATGACGATAAGAAACCAAAATGGGTAAAAAGTGAGTCATGGAAAATAAAGAATTGACCATATGCTTACTTACACATACACATACATATAAATCCTGATTTTAATTTATGAATACTGCAATCTCTGACCAGATGCTTTACTGTGCTGATTATACAATTGCTCCAGGGCCTACTGTAATACCTTGTACAGAGTATATATTCATACTGAATTTCAAAAGTAAGACATGCACACTATAGAAAAGATAGAGAACATTATTAATATTAACCAGCCAGTAAATAGCTGTTGTTAAGACTTTGGTGTGTTTAATTCCAGTCATTTTTTCTATTTTCATTTGTGGGCAAACCTCCTTACATGTTCACAAAGAAAAATGAGATCAAACTTTTATATAGTTCTACATTATGTGCTATTTCCCATGGCATTAATAAAATCTTTCTTGAGTATTTTTTTTTCCTTTTTATGGTGCTAGGTATTGAACTCAGGCCTCACACATGCTAGGCAAGCACTAGGCTACATCCCCAGCCCATAAACATAATATTTTTTGCCTCAAGCTTTTATTTTTATTAGTTCTTTATAGTTATACATGACAGTAGAATAATAGTTTAGCTGATGCGTTAATCATTATTTACTATCTTAGATATTTAGAGGGTTTTTGCTTTTATAAGTATGATAATTTTAAACACATTTGTACATGAGTATGCCTTATTGTGCTCTAGAAGACATACATAAGGTTTAAATTTTTTAACTTCAATGGAAGTAAAAGGGAATTGAGGATGATTAGAGTGAATATCTATGGGAAGTTGACCAATACAATGCATGTTCCAGTAGGCAGGAACTGTGTCTTGTTTATTGGGTTAAGTTCAGTACCTAGGACAATATGAGTCTTAGACTAGATGATCAATAAATCTGCATTTGTCAGATAAATAAATAAGTTCATTAATAGCCATGTTCTACTATATGAGACCATGTACATGATAAAGGAGATCTAAAGCAGAATCCATGGGTAACATGTTACAGGAAAACATTATAGTTTTGATATATGGAAGGGTCTCATAGTAATATGACACATACTATAAAGAAATGGATGGGCTGGGGCTATAGCTCAGTGGTAGAACACTTGCCTGACATGTGTGGGGCACAGGATTCAATCCTCAGTACTGCATACAAATAAACAAATAAAATAAAGGCATGCTCTCCATCTACAACTACAAAAAATTAATAAAAAATCATAGAACTATAAACATCAATTTTTAAAAAAAAGAAATGGAATTTCTCTGAAAGAGTAGACCTCCTTTTCCTGAAATTCTTAAGCTGACATCGGGAAGTTTGGAATATATGCATAAAGATACATTTTTAAATATAGGTAGGCCTGGTTTTAAATCTTGGGACCTTTCACTCCACTCAAATTCCTTCAGCCTGTTTCTTCATTTCTAAAATAAGATCATTATCTACCCCTTTCAAAAATGAAATAAGCCATAAAGAAGAATAAAATTATGGCATTTACGGGTAAATGGATGGAGTTGGAGATGGTCATGCTGAGTGAGATTAGCCAATCCCAAAAACCAAAGGCCAAATGATTTCTCTGATAAGTGGATGATGATACATAATTCGGGGTGAGAGGGAGGCAAGAATGGAGGAAGGATGGATTTCATAGGGAAAAAAAGGGGGGGAGATCGGGGTTGGGGGTAAGAATAATAACAGAATGAGACAAACATCATTACCCTGTGTACATGTATGATTACACAAATGGTATGACTCTACTTCGTGTACAACCAGAGAAACAACAGCTGTACCCCGTTTGTGTACAATGAATCAAAATAAAAAAAATTAAATAAGAAGAGGCTAGTCTACCTTTATAAACTGTTTAGCCAAGTTTTTATACATGGCAGGCACTGAACTCTTTCTGGGTATTTTTGTTTTAATGTTCCCTGTCCACAAAGTAGTAGAAAAGACTGCTCTATGAGATAGGAGGTTTCGAGAAGGGCCTTATGTTCTGAGGCTGTCCATTAATTGGGTATAGTCATGCTGACAATGAGATGTACCAAAGTTTACCATATGTACTTATGTGTACTGTATATTTATGCATGTATACACATATGCATGTGTTTCTCATAAGTACACAGTCTATTGAATGGGTTAAGCTCCAGAGGGTCTAAATAAGCGATGGCAATGTTTTTCCCCAGTCACTGTCATTAAACATCTTCAACTGACTTGTCTTCCCATAAGGGATGCTTGAGGAATCCGTAGATTTCCAGTCACTATATTCCATGCCATTAAACCCAAAATGCATAAACATGTATTTTACCACAGACAGCTAAATCATTGGTGACAAATACTTTAGGAAAATCCACTATCAGATTTTTAAGAAATCAGTCTGAAACAAAACTTCAGTCTCAGTCACCTCAATGCTCTTTCTCTCCCTTGCCCCCAGCAGGCCTGACCTTTGTCTTGAAGATGTGCAGTAATGTGGGGCATGTTGTCTGTTCCTTCAGTTCCTCCCCTTGCATTTCCAATTCCTTTCTCCACTCCCATTGCTGACTTGATCAATGATGAAGGCTGAGGGTAAAGAGAAGGATAGAACAAAGTTTCATGTAACAAGCAGTATATCCTATGTACTTTCTTTCTCCTAGGATCCTACTCAGGCAGACAGCTCTCCCAGTTGGCCTGCTTCCAAGATGACTCACATTTGGCTATCTTCCACACCATTTATTTGGCCCACTAGGAATTCATGCATTCTTGCCTCACTGAACTATGCATCTACAACTTAACCAATTTCTATCTCTTCTGCTTTCACCCCACTGCCTTGGGTATTACAGGTAATCTAATGTCTTCAGGAAAGAAACAAGTATTGGTGTTCATACAAACCCAAACTGCTGAGGACACATGAGTGGATCTCCTAGGAATTCTTTCACTCTATGATCCAGGGGCAACTTATTGGAATTTCAGAAGTTCAGCAAATATATGGCATGTGGGGGAGATGGCAGTCAGTGTCTTCTCTCACAAGAGCATGAGTGAACTACCTTCTCCGCTTCTAGGAAGAATGCCATACTACTGTCAACACCAATAAATTCCACTATTTCAGTTAATTCTTTTCAAGTATTTAGTTTTGTATTATGACACAGGTATTAGATGTAATGATCTCTAGATAGTATGTTCCCTTCTAGGAAGTTCAGCATCCTACATGCATATGTGGAGAATCTTTTAACATAAGGCTTTAGTAGAAATTGAGGCAAAAAAACCACATCCTACTGCTACACTTAGAAATAAACATTCTTAATTTTAGACTTTTATCTCTATGAGGGCAATGACTTCATTGATTTTGACCATATGTACATATCTACTACTTATTACAAAATCTGTGTCATAGTAGGTATTCACTAAAGTGTTGGTTAGTGAATTTATGAACAATATTGAAAATACTTATAGCCAAGTGTGATTGCCAGTATTATTTAATTGGTGATTCATTCTTCTATGTATATATTCCATTAATACTTACTGAATGCTTTCTCTGTGCCATCCATTGAGTTAGGGATCAAAGAAATAAAACACAGTCCTTACCCTCTGGATTTGTAATCTGTTAGGCCAGAGACAGACATGTGCAATGCTGATTATTTAAACAATGTAGAATATAGGGACATACCAAGTAAGGTGCCTAATATTAAGTGGAGGAGGGAGCAATAGAGGGGGGATGAAAGAAGGAGGGAGGAGATGGACAAGAGAAAGAGGGAGACAGAACAGTGTTAGGAAAATGGCCTGAAGGAGAGAGTCTGAGCTGAATCTATGCAGCATATTAACTACGTAAAGTAGGAGGTAAAGGTCATTCCAGGCAGTGAGGACCTTCTACTTTTAATATTTGGGCTCCACTTATAAGATTCTTTAGAAGACAATCTGGGCAGGTTTCCAGCATGATTCACAAATTTTAAACACACCAAGAAAGAAACAAGTATTTATTGATTCCAAGTTAGATTCCTGCCTTTGTGCCAACCAATACTTTTTATGTTTTTTGTTTGTTTGGTTTTTTAAGAAGTTCTTTCTCTTCCCTAAATACAGAAAAATCAAATACCAACACAATATCTGTTCCATAGGTATCTTCCTGTTTGAAGCTATAAAATTGGTTTTTAAACATATACCTCTGCCAACCTCCAAGAAGCAGGTCTGCTGGCAATGTTTTGTGTGGAGCATGAAACCCTTGGTGGCAGACTAAAGCTTGGGTGTATTGTTGCTTTATGACCCATAGGATGAATTGAATGGAAGGCTGTGAGATATTAAGCAGGTTTAATATCCAAACAAGGTTAAATAATTATTTTCCTTTACTTCATGTTGAATGATTTGCAGCTATTCCTAAGTGTGTCTTGAGCTCTCATTTGTGACTACAGTCTAGAAACTGTAGATGTGACAGAAAGCATTGGTAGGAGACAACTGGGATGACCCAAGTGTGCAGGTGACTATGAAAGATTCATAACTATCTCCTTGGAGCAAGGATACAGAAGCATTGTCTTATCTGTTATTAACCGGGATGCCCTATTTTCTACATAAGGAAATTTCCCCTTACTTTTTAGCCATCTGGTCAACTGAGACCAGCTGGACCATTTAAAGCAGCTGCCAAACCCAAGACAAGCTTAGAATTTAAAACAAGACAGACCATAGTCCTACCACATTTGGCCTTGCTTTATTCCCCATCAGAATGCTTCTAATAGAGAATTTGTAAGAGAAACTATGAAAGCAGTAGGAACTGATACCAACAGGAGTTCTAAATAAGGATGTTTGGATATCTATTTTAGCTCTGAAACATAAGGATGATTGCTCCTTCTATCAGGTACACCCCCAGGTAATTTAAATGACTTTCCTAGGTGGGTCAGACTGGTATTTCTAAAAGAGGTTGAAAACAGTTTTGCTTCGTACATAATTGGGATTTTATGAGGTTCTTGGATAAAAGATTGAAAAGGAAGAAAGCCGAGCTTCAGCAAATTGATCTGTGGGTTGCTCACTTTAGCCAGATGTCTGCATATGTGGGAGACTTCATAAACTTTCCCTTCTGACATTTCCTAAGCCATAGAAAATTGAAGAATCATTGATATAGTGAGTATGGGATAAAAATATGCAAAGAGATGACGTGTGTGAATTCTCTTGGGACAGAGCTAGAGCACCATTGGCACTTTAGTTTAAGAATGTTGTTCGCAGCCTTTTGCAGGGAAGCTGACAGTGGGAGAAGTTACCTAGACTGTGCTGTTTCTTAAATCCCAGTAAGGCTCATAAGTCTTTGGGGAATATCATTTTGAGATTCAGGATTATTTTGAAATCTTCCTTTTCCCATTTCATTAAAATGGGTAATTCTGGCTCATACAATCTAAATGTTTTTTTTTTTTTGAAACAACACAAAGTTAGGACAAAATCAACTACTTTGGAGCATGAAACACAATGTGAGGCACTGTGTTACAAGCTCAGGTTATAGGGAAGAAGCAGAACTTCTGTCTTTAATAAGATTGACATATACATGAAATAGGAAATTACAACTCAGTGCAGTAAGGGCAATAGGGTAGATTTTTCACAAAATGGCTATAATAATTTCTCTCCCTCTATTCACACCCTTGGGCAATAGGCACCTCCTGTGTTGATTGTAATCTTGTCCATGTGACTTGCCTTGAATAACAGGACAATGGCAAGTGTGACAAAAACAGAAACTTGAAAACTGCTTGCATATTGGAGCTAGCTCTCTCCTGCTGCTTCTGGGATCCTAGGACCACCACTCAGAGAATAAGGTCAGATTAACCAATTAAATGATGAGAGACTCATGGTCCAGTTATTTCAGTCAACAAGGTGACAGCCAGCTAACTACCAAATAGGTGAGGCCATCATCTGCCAATAGACCACAACATGTAAGTGAGCCCAGCCATGCCCCTGTGGTACAGAAATAATCCATCACAGTGGAACCCAGTCCAAATTATTGATCCACAGAATTGTAAACAAATAAATGGTTATTATTTTAAGCCACTAAATCTCTGGGCAGTTTGTTACAAAGCAAAAGTTAACTGATACAGTTAACTGATACAGGTAGTAATAGAGTTGACCCTTTGATACAAAGGATTATGGCTGCTTAAAGATGGATTCTTGGTCCAGTGTAGAAGTTCCTGAAGGAGGGACATGAACAAGCAATACTTGAGCTAAATTTTCTTGAAAATAGATGTTCTTTTTCTTCAGAAACAAATTCCCCAACACCATTGTGCTCTCAAGGAAATGACCAATAATAAACTTCAGTTTTTATGGAAAAAGTCCACAATATGCTACACATTTAGTCTGATGATATTCTCCCTCTCTAATTCTCAAACCACTTTTAAAATTTCACCTCTTCCACTTAGCTTTCTCAAATACTGGGAAAAATTTCTTCATAGTTTTCCTCAGGAAGAAGCTATAGTTAGGCAATTATTGAATGTGTAGCTCTCTTTATAAAACATCTGTCACAGCCCAGAAAGCAGCAGAATGCTTATGATAAGCACATCAGTCTGAGCACTCCCTAACAATTGAGTAGTCTTTCCCTTTTTGTACACATCCTTACGCTAAATATGCATCTTTCTTTAGAGAGAATGATATGCTTGTATGTACACATTGTAATACATTCATTTATCTAAGGGGCATTATGATTATGGATTAAAGTAAATACAGGTACAGCACAGTATGAAATATTAGTAAGCTGTCAGTTGATGTGTTAATTTTCTATGACTGTATAACAAGCTTTGCAACTTAAAACAACACTCATTGTTGTAGCTCATGTGTAGTTCACAGCTCTGTAGGTGAGAAGTCTGGTGTTGCATGATTAGGCTATTTGCTCAAAGTCCTATAAAGTCAAAACTATAATGTCAGCTGGGCTGAGTTCTCCCCTGGATGTTCAAGGGGGAAAATATGCTTCCAAAATCATTCTTGGTGGCAGAATTCATCTTTTTTTAAGCCATAGAGATGAGGCCCCCATTTTCTTTCTGCTCTTATCCAGGGACTGCCTTTAGTTCCCAAAGGCTACACAATCCTTTATATGTGGTCCCCTCAACATTCAAGTCTGCAATGGTGCATTGAATCCTTCTTCTATTTAGAATCATTGATTTACCTTCTAGATCCAGATTTAAAGGGCTCATTAATTAGGCCAGGCCTCCGTAACCACCATCTCCATATTTTAAGGTCAACATATTTTGGATCTTAATTATATCTGCAAAACCCCTTCAGAGCAGTCATTAGATTAGTGTTTGTTTGAATAACTATCAGGAGTGTATATACCAGGGACTGGGAATATCAACAGGTGGTGGGGGATATAAAAGTTCTGCCTACCACATATGGTAACTATGACACTCTTTGAATGGTCCCCTGATTCAATTTTGCCCTTTATATTGTATTTTCAAAACAACAGTTCATAAAAACCTATTTAACATCTTTGTTGAATGTTCTCCCATAGATTCCCATCTCATTAAGGGTAAAAACAGTCTTTGCCATGGTAAGCAATGCCATCCATAATCTGCCCCCTATTTCCTATTGAACTCAACTCCCATCTAACCCACCCCCTTGCTCACTGCTCCAGCCACACTGACCTCATTGCTACTTCCTGACTCTGCCAGGCACATGCTGCCATCTCTGGGACATTGCAATGGCTGTTTATGCCTACAGTGATCTGCTCCCACATATTTACATCACTAACTTCTCTGCCTTCTCCAAATCTTTATTCAATCTCACCCTCTCAATTAAGGCTGTTTTTTCTATTACCTTTCCTACCCAAGAACTCATCAACACCCTCATGTAACTCGACTTCTTGGGGTTTTTGTTGTTTATTTGTTTCCCCATATAACTTATCACCTTGTAATAACACTGTGATTTATATAAAACCCTATTATGGATTATGTTTATTGAACATTGTTTGTTTCCCTTAGCATGACTATAAGTTCCATGAAGGCAAGAATTTAATCTGGCTTGCTTGCTATAACAGTACCTAGCCCATAGTATATGTTCAATAAGTATTTGTTGATTAAATGAGTGAATAAACAGATACATCTCTATAGTTTAATCATTGATAACTATTCATACAATCTTCTCTAGGAAATGCAAGGAATAAGAGAACCCACATAGAACCAAGGGGCCTATCTTTCCTTAATCAGGTATTCTTTATCATAGAGAATCTTGGTTTTGTATAGTATGTTATTTTAATATAGTAACAATTTTATAAAGTTTCACTTCTCTGATAGTACTGTTATATCCTATTTTCTTTGATAGGTATTTTTATAGAGTATTTTAAGCAAAAAATAATAATAATAAAATAAAATAATGATTTAGATAAGAGGACATTCAGATAGGCTATTTTTATCTCAGCTTTGCTTCCTCAGCACTGTCACAACTGATTTGGAGGTTTCTCAGTGTGCTGATGCAAGCACCAGTTATCCTTTCTTGCTTTTCCAGTTTGTTTGGATATAGCTTTTCCTTTGAATTCTGGTGAAGGTGTCCAGAGGCCTTCTCATTTGAGCTATCTTCAGCAGCTTTGGGTCCTTTAGGGTACAGCCCTGTACTCTTCCACAAAAGCCCAAATATCAGAAAATTAGCACTCTTTTCTTTACCTAGAAAAAAATGTGTTTTTTATTTTTCTCTTATTTTAAGGTATCATTAAGGATTACATATACATTTGAACCTAAGAATTGCTTTAGACTTCATCTAGGATTTAAGAGGTCATGAACTCCAACGTGAAGCTAACTGTATGAAATGCCTAAAGCAAATTATGTTCCAAGTTTCACATAAAAGAAATCCTACAACAAAAACAACACTGAGGGTGGGGAGACTCCTGATTGCATTTCAAAAATGACTATACCTTAAAGAAACTTGAATACCAAAATATTTTCCACATTCCACATGAACTAGTCTCATACAAAATCTTAGACTTTTGTGTTGTTGCCAGAAGGGACCTCAGCAATCCTGTTAGAGATGGAAAAGCTATATGGACAATGAAGAGGAATTAATTTTCCATCTTTCAAGATCCACTTGAAGTAGATGCCACTTCTTACATGAGGCCCTAGTGGATTACCATCAAGTGTAAATGGACTCTTCCTTGCTTCCAAGGCACTTTGTGTTTTATCTTAACCACTGAATCTTGGCTTGTAGCATAATGATCAAAGTCCATGTGTACTTCAAGTATACTGTAAATTACTTGCAGATAAAGTCATGTTTTGTTCAACTCTACATGACCCAAGTGACTTATACAGAAGAGACCCTCAGTAGTAATTATTGAAGTACTCTCAGAGGAGAGTGTTCAGTGGTTCCTGATACTCAAGGTGAGAATTAGTGCCAGGGTTTAACTGGCTTGCTAAGGAAGGATCTCTAATGCAGGGGACTCAGCAGAGATTGTAAAGCTTTTCCAAAACCCCACAACAAGAAAATGAAATCAAACTATCTAGGGGAAGGGTCCAGGCATCATCATTTTTTTAAAACCTTCCATGTGATTTTATTTTGTAACAAGGGTTGAGAACTATGGTTCTATATTTTGTTCTTCAAGCAAGTGTTTTCGCTGTGCTTATTATGTGCCAGGTTATACATTCATTTGAACTCCACATCAACAGTATGAAGTAGGTACTATTATTATCTGTGCTTTATATATGAGCATACTATATGGATTAAATAACTTGCTGAAGGAAAGACAGAACTAGACCTTGAACCCAAGCAGTCTGGCACCAAGTTGGTGTATTGATCACTGTGCCACATCACCTTTTCGAGTTAATGATTATTGAGCTCCTTCTTCATGCTTTTCACAGTGCAAAACCCTTTACATGATTACCTCACAGAAAACACAAGAACTATTTTGTAATACCAGTTCATCTGCAGAGAAACTCAAGTATAAAGAAATTAAGTGATTTGTCTACAGTTATGTTTCTTGTGAGTGAAGAACCAAGATTCAATTCACTAGTGCATTTAAATCCTCTCAAAGGAAGCAATAAGAATTTTAAGTTCCATCACATTGTCCCTACCATGTTATTTAGAGGTGGAAGCTCTTGACTGTGAAATGTTATTTTATAGGCTCTGAAATTCCTAAATATTTTGGCTGTGTATATTGCATTCACTCTTCATCGTTTTGATGAAGAGACAATGCATGCCTTATTGACCTTTCTCTTTCGTATTAACAATACCTTGTAATGGCTCCTGAAACTTCCACTACATACTCTCAATTTGTTGACAAACACATTCTTCTTCAGCAGATTTTCTTAAATCTGTTGCAGTTTATTTCCTCAGTCATAGCCCTTTTAATCATCATTTTCATCAATTCACAGCACATGTGTTTGTGTGGAGTCCAAACATGTATATCATCTACCTTTCAATGGCAACTGGAAGGTTGAAGGAAAGCAGATTCAATGATCAACAATAAACTGTTTAAATAGATTGTGGCCTATTCATACAATAAAATGCAAGATAGAAACAAAAATGGAAGAATTATAGTTACATAAAACAACACAAATGAATCTCTCAATCTAATGGTAAGGAAAAATGATCAAGCACAAGAGAATATATTATTTTATGCCCATGAATATTTACAAAAAGCAAGCTAAATTAATCTATTGCGCTCAAACCAGAATTATGGCTGGATTTGGGAAGTAGGGAAGATAATGATAGGCACATGATGGGGGAATGTAATGTTCTTGACCTGAGTCGTGGCTACCTATGTGTGTTCATTTTGTGATAATTTGCTGATCTGTACAGTTGTAATCTGTTACATTTCAATATTTCAATAGAGGAGCTACAAAATATTGTACCAATAGTTTTTAAAAACAGAACACACTTCCCAGCAGCTTGGGAGGCTGAGGCAGAAGGATGGTGAGTTCAAAGCCAGCCTCAGCAACTTAGCGAGACCCTAAGCAACTCAGTGAGACCCTTTCTAAATAAAATACAAAATAGGGCTGGGATGTGGCTCAGTGGCTGAGTGCCCCTGAGTTCAATCCCTGGTTCCAAAACAAAAACAAAAACAAATAAACAAACAAAAAAGAACACACAAACTTCAGGAATTTTCCTTTTCTTCCTTTTTCACAATAAGTAGATGTTTATTGGTGCTAGCTGCCAACCATGCTTCTAAGTACTTTAATTAATGCTATTGAATCATCCTGACACTATGAAATAGATATTATTGGTCCCATTATCTAGACAAGTAAATTGAGTCCAGGTAAATAATAAGTACAAAAGTCAGAATTCAAACTTAATTGGATTCTAAACCTAAATCTTTTTCTTACTATACTACCGTACTCATTTTATAGTCACTGTTGTCCCTTCAGTCTTTAAAATGCATATCCTTCATGCTGGCTGCAGTTTATACACTTAATGGTTGATTAATGGGAGGGCTTGGTAACCTAGAGATTCCTTCCATATTCTTAAATGATGGTTTGTTATTTTGAATGATCACAGTGAATCATCCATCCCATGGTGAATTCTCCCTGGAACAATTCCATCCATTTTCTTTAGCTTCCCACTGCAGTTTTGTGCTCACTTCCTGAACAACTCTTTCTTATTGAAGAGTAATTAACCACTTTCTAATAATACTGGAGAGAATCTGAAGGTAGGTATAAAAGATTAAATAGAGTTGTCTTCTAATAAAGTCTCCTGCCCTATATAACCTTAACTAAAAGAGTCCTAGAAAAGGAATTAAATTTTGTAATTGGCTCATAAAAGACCATTCCTTTTTACCCATGTACTTTGTTGACTCCAAACTATAAGCATTCATTTCCCTTTTTGTAGATCTCCATAGAAAGTTTCTCTTTAAATATGGAAATAATAGCAGTTGTAGGATTAGTCTAAAATAATTTTCACAGTTCAGAATTATGACGTGATCATACATGTAACACTCCAAACTTTCCAGTGTAGTATGGAGAATGGGGCTGGTTTGACAGTCCAGGCCATAAATTTATTGTAGGACGCACTAATATCCAGGCATGTTGGGGGATTGCTTGCTGGTCCTGCTGGGATGACTATTTATCTGAAGGCAAAGATGACTCCTTTACTTATTTGTCCAATTTAATATTTATAGTATATCTAGGATTCTAGGATACACTATTTCATATTTTCCATATCTCTGAGTTTTGGCTGAATCTTAAAATGGAAGGCAAATTAGAGTTTAATTAGGGAATTTTTTTTTCTTAATTGTACAGCCAGTGAAACAATAGCTGTACTCCATTTGTGTTCAATGAATAAGTAAATAAAAAAATAAATAAAATAAAATGCTATTACCCAGTTTGGAGGGCAAAAAAAAAATTAATTGTATATAAAATAATGGTGCATCTTACAATCACCAGCATCATAGACTTAATGAACTTCTATGCCAAACTTCTAGAGCTAGCCATAGTGCTTTCTACAGGGAAGACAAAAGTGGGTAAAAGAGACATGTTCCCAGCCCTAAGAGAACTCACATCCCATTGGAGAGACAAATATTGAGCATCAAATAGTAATTATTAAAAAGGTACACTTATACATTGCTGTGGGACTGCAAACTGGTGCAGGTGCTCTGGAAAGAGTATAGAGATTGCTCAGAAAACTTGGAATGAACCCACCATTTGACCCAGCTTTCCCACATCTCAGTTTATAGCCAAAGAACTTAAAATCAGCATACTACAGTGATGCAGCCACATCAATGTTCATAGCTGCTCAATTCACAATACCTAAACTATGGAACCAGCCTAGGTATCCTTCAACAGATGAATGGATAAAGAAAATGTGACATATATAGTGATATGCACACACACACACACACACACACACACACACACACAAAATGGAATATTAGTTATAAAGAGAAGTGAGATAGCAGGGTCTAATGGTGGATCCATTCCAAATTTTCTAAGGAATCTCCACACTGCTTTCCAGAGTGGCTGTACCAACTTGCACTCCCACCAGCAATGTAAGAGTGTACCCTTTTCCCCACATCCTCGCCAACACCTGTTGTTACCTGTGTTCTTGATAAAAGACATTCTAATTGGGGTAAGATGAAATCTTAAGGTGGTTTTGATTTGCATTTCTCTTATAACGAGTGATGTTGAACATTTTTTCATAAATCTGCTGATTGCTTGTAGATCTTCCTCTGTAAAGTGTCTGTTCATTTCCTTGGCCCATTTATTGATTGGGTTATTGGTGTTCGTGGTGTAAAGATTTTTGAGTACTTGGTAGATTCTGGAGATTAGTGCTCTGTCCGAAGTGTGTGTGGCAAAGATTTTCTCCCACTCTGAAGGCTCTCTCTTCACATTGCTGATTGTTTCCTTTGCTGAGAAGAAGCTTTTTAGTTTGACTCTATCCCAATCATTGATTCGTGCTTTTATTTCTTGCACTTTGGGAGTCATGTTAAGGAAATCTGGTCCTAGGCCAACATGATGAAGATTTGGACCTATTTTCTCTTCTATTAGGTGCAGAGTCTCTGGCCTGATTTCTAGGTCCTTGATCCACTTTGAGTTGAGTTTTGTACAGGGTGAGAGATATGGGTTTAGTTTCATTTTGCTGCATATGGATTTCCAGTTTTCCCAGCACTTAAAATCAGATTGCCTCAGTGATGCAGCCACATCAATGTTCATAGCTGCTCAATTCACAATAGCTAGATTATGGAATCAACCTAGATGCCCTTCAGTGGATGAATGGATAAAGAAACTGTGGTATATATACACAATGGAATATTACTCAGCTATAAGGAAGAATAAAATTATGACATTTGTAGGTAAATGGATGATGTTGGAAACTGTTATGCTAAGTGAGATCAGCCAATCACATAAATCCAAAAGCCAAATGGTCTCTCTGATAAATGAATGATGATGCATAATGTGGGGGGGAAAGATGGCAAGAATGGAGGAAAGATAGCTAGCATAGAGGGAAGGGAGGGGTGGGGGCGGGTGGGGGGTAAAATTAATAACAGAGTGTGTGACAGATACCATTGCCCTGTGTAAATGCATGAACGCACAGATGGTGTGACTCTACTTTGTGTACAACCAGTGAAACAATAGCTGTACTCCATTTGTGTTCAATAAAAAAAAATAAATTAAAAAAAAAAAAAGAGAAGTGAGGTGGGGCTGTGACTCAGTGATAGGACTCTTACCTAGCATGTGTGAGGCACTGGGTTCGATTCTCAGCACCACATACAAATGAATGAATAAAATAAAGGTCTATCAACATCTAAAAAAAAAGAGAAGTGAAATTATGGCATTTGCCTATAAATGGATGGATTTGGAGACTATCATGCTAAGTGAAATAAGCCAATCTCCCAAACCTAAAAGCCAAATGTTGGCTCTGACGTGCAGGATGCTAACTCACAATAAGGGGTGGGGGTGGGTAGATAGGAAAGAATAGAAGTTCTTTGGATTAGACAAAGGTAAATGAAGGGAAGGGAGGGGGAATGGGAATAGGAAAGACAGTAGAATGAATTGGACATTACTTTCCTATGTTCATATATGAATACACAACCAGTGTAACTCCACATCGTGCACAACCAGAAGAATGTGATGTAATATTCTATAAATGTATAATATGTCAAAATATATTCTACTGTCATGTATAACTAATAAGAACAAATTTTAAAAGTAACTGGGTGCCATGGGCAAAATCAACAACAAAATTGGTTGCTGTGCAGGGGTCAGAAAAGACCTTTCCCATGGGTTGAGTAAATGGCACCTAGATAATGGTAGCAGAAGATGATCCAAGAGAGGGAAACAGCTGGTTTATAAAATCGAGGTTGGAATGAGCCAGTAAACTTAGGAAATCAGATTTTAAGACAATGTGGCTGGAATGTAGAGAACAAATGAAGTGGCCAACAGGTCACAAAGGTCCTTGTAGGCCCTGGGAGGAAGTTTGGATTTTCTCATTATGGGAACATAACATAATCCAATTTATCTTTTCAAAAGGGTCATACTAACTGCTTTGTGGAATAACATTGGAGAGGGGCTGGGTGATGCAGAAGATTAATTGGGAAAATACAGCAAAAACAAGGAGTGACAGCTTGAATAAGGTATTGGCTGTGGAACTGGAGAGTAATGGATAGATAGATTTGAGACTGATTTTGGAGGTAGATATATTGGAATGCAGTGATTGATTGTATGTAAAGTTTTGTGTAGAAAGAAATTTAGCCCAAGTCCACTACTGAAAGAAAAATCACCCTAAAGGAAGAAAAGATGAGGGCCCATAGGCTGCATCCACAGATACTACCTCAGGGTTGGGAGAAAAAAGTACTAGGGATGGAAAGGTGTGAGGAAGAATGGAAAGCCTCCTCCTCAAAGCACTGGGAGCAGAAAGACACTGATTTGTAATTTATATATCAACGGGCAGTGAAGCATAGTGCTGAAGCATGCTTCCCTGTTCAGGGATAGTATTGGAGCACAAAGATTGAGTGACACCCATCTGAACCACAAAAGTAAAGGGGAAGTATATTGTCTTTGATTTGCATCAATAGGAAACTGTAACTGTTACCTCACCTTTTTGACACCACCAACCTAACCAGCCTGGAGAGTAATGGATAGATAGATTTGAGACTGATTTTGGAGGTAGATATATTGGAATGCAGTGATTGATTGTATGTAAAGTTTTGTGTAGACAGAAATTTAGCCCAAGTCCACTACTGAAAGAAAAATCACCCTAAAGGAAGAAAAGATGAGGGCCTAATTACTCACCTAATCAGCCCTTGGCAGAAAACCCACCAAGGTTTTTTCAGTTGGGATGTTCAGACCATTTACATTTAATATGATTATTGATCTCACTGCATTTAGATCTGCCATTTGTCTTATTATCCCCATCTGTTCTTTGGAACTTTTTTCCTCTTTTGATCCTTCCTTTCGATATCATGCTTTTTACTATTGTACATATCCTTTGTTAACTTATTGTACATAACTATTTTTGTGATTGCTTTAGGGTTTATTATATATTTTTTAATGTATGACAACCTACCTTCAACTAATATTATATCCCTTCTCATACAGTGTAAGAACCCTACAAACCAGACAGAGGGTACAAGGGCAAAAGAGAACAAACTTCTCTCATCGAGCTTTTTTTTAAGGGCACCTCATCTCATTCATGAGGTTCTGCCTTCACAACTCAATCACCTCCTAGAGGATTCACCTCCCAATATCATTGAATTGGGGATTAAATTTCAACATGGATTTTGAAGGGGACAAAAACATTTAAATCACAGAATTCTGTATGATTCATTTTAGTTTCTATTGTCTGATTTTCAAATATTTTCTTCTGCAATGTCTAATCTGTGATTAATTCCAATCCAATGTGGTTTTCATTGCAGACATAGTTTTTATCTCTAGAAGTCTGATTTGGGACTTTCTATTTTCCATGTTTCCTTTTAACCTATTCAGTCTTTTCCCTAGATTTCTATACATACATAATATGATGAGTTTTAATGTCCTTTTCTGCTTATTCTAATACATGTGCTAGTCCTGGGTTGGCTTCAATTGTTTTCATTTTAATCTTCATTTCATGTATTAATTTATTGCTTTTTTGTGTGCCTGGTAAATTTTTTATTACATTCTAGATACTATGATTTTTACCTTATTAGGTACTGGATTTTTATTTGAATAAAAGTTATTGAAATGCCCTGAGACCCAGTTAAGTTACTTGGAAGTAATCTGATCCTTTTTGTCTTGTCATTAATATTTTTTATGTGGGCAAGAACCTTTATAAAACTCTGTTTAATGCTCTACAAATTATCAGGTTTTCCAATATGGCTTATGGAAATAAGCCCTATTTTCAGCACTATGAGAATTCCAAGTACATTGTTCTACATTTTGGTGATTTTCCCCAACCTTTTTTCACATGCTCTTAGTACTTTGTTGACTACTCCAGAGGAACCCCATGCAGACCTCTGAAGTTCTGGCTCTTTCTGCAATTCTCTCCATTCTGATACTCTGCCCTGTAAACTCTTGATTTTGTGGATTACCCATACCTTTGGGTCAATCGCTTCAATTGTGAGAGTTGGTTAGACTCTGCTTAGATTCTTCCTCCCTGCATCATGATCTAGAGGCTCTCAAGACAGTGAGCTGGAACGATAGCAGCACTAATGCCATTTGTTTCCCAATTTTTAGGGATCACTCTTTTTTGCCTAACGTCTAGTGCCTTGAAAACCATTTTTCCCCATATCTTTCATCCAAAAGTTTTTGTTATTGTTGTTTGTTTTTTTGTTTTTGTTGACTCATGATGAAGGATAAACCTTATCTTTGTTACTTCAACTTGACCCGAAGTAGAAGTCACTGACATGGTTTTGGATATTTGATTTATTTTTAAGCTTAACATAGAATGTAAATAAATTGAATGTGACCATTTAGATAATTGAAATAATTATCAGAACTGACATTAGCTTATAAATGCCAAGAGTACAGTTGCTCTAATCAAGAAAGACTGCATTTATTAAATATATAGTTTGTGAGACTATATTTTGAGATTAAGAAATATTTTGCAAGGGAATCAGTAATTGCTATATATAGACATGAATATTAATATCCTAATAGGGAAATCAGTTTTGCTCTAAAAATGTTTCAGGAAAAGATTTGCTTTGACATGATATGTCCCAAATTATTTAGGCTTACAATTGCTGATTCTTCTTTTTTTTTATTCTACACTATGGACTTCTTGGGGGAAGGTGACCTGATCTCCCATTCAACAACTCTTCTTTACTTGTCAGTTTTTCTTAATGGTTCATGTTTGCCTTCATAGATGCTGTCATTAAATCACATAGTTATTCACTTTAATTCAATAAGTATTCGAGCACTTCATATATTATATACAAGTAGGTCAAAATGATATAAACATAGTTCTTTTACCATGAAGAATTTTTTTTCATTATTTACTCAATATTTATTGAGTGCCTGTTGTCAGGCACTACACAAATGTCAGGGGGAAAATTGTTTTTTTTTTAATTTATTCAATTTAGATTCATTGAACACAAATGGAGTACAGCTATTGTTTCTCTGGTTGTACACAAAGTAGAGTCACACCATCTGTGCATTCATACATGTACACAGGGCAATGATGTCTGTCTCATTCTGTTATTATTCTTGCCCTCCCACCCTGACCCCACCCCTCCCACCCCGACCCCACCCCTCCCTTCCTCTATGCTGTCTACCCTTCCTCCATTCTTACCACCCTTCCACCCTGCATTATGCATCATCATTCACTTATCAGAGACCATTCGGCCTTTGGATTTTGGGGATTGGCTAATCTCACTTAGCATGACAGTCTCCAACATCATCCATTTACCTGCAAATGCCATAATTTTATTCTTCTTTATGGATGAGTAATATTCCATTGTGTATATATACCACAGTTTCTTTATTCATTCATCTATTGAAGGGCATGTAGGTTGGTTCCACAATGTAGCTATTGTGAATTGAGTAGCTATGAACATTGATGTGGCTGCATCACTGTAGTAATCTGATTTAAGTCCTTTGGGTATAGGCCAAGGAGTGGGATAGCAGGGTCAAATGGTGGATCCATTCCAAGTTTTCTAAGGAATCTCCACACTGCTTTCCAGAGTGGCTGCACCAATTTGCAATCCCCCCAGCAATGTATACCATGAGGAATTTAAGATCTAGTACAAGAGTCAGCAAACATCATCTGCAAAGGGACAGATATTAAATATTTTAGGCTTGCAAGTCATAAGGTCTCTCTCATAACTACTCATCTCTGCAGTTGTTGCCCAAAGGCAGCTACAGACAATATGTAAATAAATAAGCATGGGGTATTTCAATCACAGGAACAGAGAAGTACAAACATATAAAAGATGACCAGAAACAAATGCTACAGATCAAACAAGGAAAATTAACATGTTAATACTTGGTTTGTAAATATAATGAATGATTTAATTGAGGCAGTGATATTTGAGTTGATGTATTAAGAGTAGATTTACACTAAGCAGGAATTATAGGGGGACCCTGAAATAAATAACAGAGATGAGTAAGTACTGAGTATTTGGGCAAAGAAAAAAAGTAGGTCTGTTATGCTGGAATGCTGATTATACTCAGGAGTGAAGTAGAAAAATAAGGAAATATAAGGAATTTTTTCAACTCAGAGAGAAATAATGTCTTCCTCCTGTAGACCTATTAAGTTCTTCTTTTTGGTCACTTATCCCATTCTGCCTTATACTATTCTTGTTTTTGTACTTCTCTTTGTTCCTCTACTAGATAATCCTCACCTTTGGGGCAGTGATTATATAGCTTTAATCTCTGAATCCCCACTGTTTGTAGCAGAGATGAAACCCAGCAGCACAGAAAAAAATATTTATGGGGTTAATAAATGAAATCATCTACTTCAGCCCAAATCATTTGGACTTACCAAATAAACACTGAGGCCCTGCAGAAATGATTTAAAGACTAGCCCACTGATAAGGAGTGGAAATGTTCTCTCCTTACAACATTAGCAACTTTATTTTTCAACAAAGCTTTTGGTAAGAGATCTCACAATTGTGCATAGGTTAATTCCTTTAATTCCTCCATCATTTTGATTTGACCATAATTAGTAGCCACTTGAACACAGCTTTTAAGTTGAAATTCTCCATTCTATTTCAAGGAGAAAATCCATACAGATAAGTATTGGGGTCTTATTTTTTAATCAAAAGGTTAATTAAGTGAATTAATCTTTATGTTTGAATACATTTTTGCATGGAATTTGGAATAAATAATTTAAATGGGTTAAATCAAATCAGTGTGATATTAAAATGAATATTAAAGCTTAGGAAATAAGTTAAAAGATTATGTGTTCTATTAATTATGTAGCAGAAGACAAAACTGCCTATGGCAAGTTTAACCTAAGAAGACAGGCAAATTGATAAAGATTCTCAAATACTCCTGGAATCACTAGTACCTCCATAGACATCTTTTTGTAAAATGTATGGTGTTTCACAAAGACATAGTTTCTAAGCAGTTCATTAAAGAAAAAGACCAAATAGTTAGCATTTAATTGAATCTCTTGAATTACAATGAGAGCAAATAACTGCAGCATTATAAGTCAGCTCTGTCATGTCCACTGAGAAAATAAAGATAGACAGCAAAAATGGAATTTGACTACACAAGTGTGGCAGACAGAAGAGGAGGAAGATCATTTAGCGAAGAGTTTTATAGGGGCAAATAGTGGCACCATCCATCAGCAGGATCTGTTTATATAACACCTGTGTGTCTGTGAGACTATGTAGGTGGTAGCTTATGAGTAGGAATGTTCTTTTGTTAGTAAATGTCACCAAATAAGCAAGTAAGGGAAATATGAGGGCTGAAGACTGTCACTGTTTAGAATAAAATGGGTTATATAATAAGGATATATGATAGACTTAAAAATATGAGAAAGCAAGGTAATTTGTTATGTTTTTAAGGGTCTCCAGAGAAGTGTTAATTTGTTCTTTAAGTGAATTTATTAGGTAATGTGAGATGTGCATCTCCTGTTATTTCTATTGTAAATAACTACTAGAGAGAACTTTTGAGTTCCCATATTATGGGAAACAAACATGTAAGTTTGAATTAAAAGCAAGATTTTTCCCCTCATGCTTAAATAGAATCACTGCTCCTGGTATTCTTTGTTTAATGGGGATTGAATCAAACAAAAACAAAAAGATGATAGTGGTAAATATGTCAAAGGAACACAGGAGCTGAATGTGTTCCCAGTGACTGAAACTAGAAATATTAAAATAACAAATGAAGTTGTTTGGGATTATAACCCATATTATAAAATAAATATCCATGAACCCCATACTGATATAAATAAATGAAATAATTGGGGAGAATAACATATCACATGCAGAAGAAGTCCAAATAGTTTATGTAGATATTCTTCCCCTGAGGAGGTAGAGCACAACTCTCCACTACTTAAGTGAGAGCCTACTATAAAGACTTCCTTCCAAAGAGTAAAGTGTGGAAAGGGGAAGAAAAAGTAAATCTATAGTGGAAAAACCTGACAAAAACTACCTCATCCAGGGAATCAAGGTCAACATCAACAGTGATATGTTGATAATAAGACCCTTGATACAATTTGATGAGAATGGCACTTTCCCTGTGTGGTTTTCCTCCCCCAAACCAATAATCTCAGTTTAGTCATGAGAAAAACATTAAACAGTCCCCAGTTAAGAGGTATTATTCAAAGTACCTGAGAAGTACTCCCCAAAATAGTCAAGTACATCAAAAATAAAGAGAGTCTGAGAAACTGTCACAGACAAAAGGGGCCTAAGAAAAGATAATGACTGATGGTTATATGGTAACCTGGATGGGATCCCTGAACAACAGAATAATAAGCCCAGATTGCATCCCCTGTTCATCCTGGAAAAGTCAATTTCTATCAAGTGTGGAGAGTTACACATATATACCTGGCTGCCCAAATTCCCATCATGTGGATGGTGGGGAACTATGAGAGAGGTAGAGTGAGAAAGAGAAGGACAGCTCCCATCCAACACAGGTACAGGGATGACCAAAAAGCATCTAAGATGGGGGTGGGGTTAATATGAAACAAAATTTAGGACTTCTGAAAATGTAAAAGTTCAAAATCCCTTATTCACACTTCTGAAATCCCCAAATCTCTGAAAACCAAAAGGTTTTCCATAGCTCATTTGGCAGTAAAACCTGTTCTGAACTGATGAGAGGATAATTATAGGTTCCACATATCCCATTTAGTGTGAATATTCATGCTGTTTTCCAAATAAATATCAATGTGTTTGATTACAGGGTCTTCCCCAAGCCACACTAGGAGTAAGCAATATGTAATAAATTGTATATGTTATAATATTACCTTAATAAAACCTGAAAAACTCTGAATTATAGTGCACAATTGCTCCCATGGGTTTCATATAAGGAATACATTTATAATAGTGCACATATTCAAGTACAGAAATGTCAATTTCTATGTAGCTCTGAAAACAAGAACTAAAAAATTAAAACTATACATGAAAACAAAGGAAAAAATCTTTAAAACATTGGAAGAAAAAATCCATACTTTCTATGCTCGCTTGGGGATGATAGACTAACTCTATTAATAATACTTTATTTTAAATAATGTCTATAGTCTTCAAATATCTATTATGTTCTTTATATTTTTAACCATCAAAACAAGTCTTGGACATAGCAGAGCAAATATCATTATCACTTTATGGATAAGAGAGGAGAACCTAGAGAAAGTTTTACCAAAGAAAGAATTGAATCTCAGTATCAGTACAATACTCTTGAACTCTGCCATCTTGAACTCTTCCATCTGCATCTCAGAGGAAAGGAAGTTATTGAATTGGAATTTTCAGCATTTACTAAAAGCAAAAGGAAGCTACTCAATATGTGGTTTCTTTTATGTTTGGAAGAATATGAAAGGGAAGACTTACCAAAGATCCATGGGAGGACAGAAGTGAGAGGATAAAGTAAAATTACACTGGATATAAAGGAAATAGCACAACACAGCTATGAAACCTAAAGTTCTAAGTTTAACCTATCCTCAAAGAAACCAGATATTTTTACAACATTTTTCTTTGCCTCTACAACTAACATTTTTCATGAAACAGATTTTTATCTCCCATTATAATTTATATGAAAGTCAAGTTTCAAAATGGTAGTAATTGACTTTTCCAGGATGAACAGGGGATGCAATCTGGGCTTATTCTGTTGTTCAAGGATACCATCCAGGTTACCATTTGAAACATAAACATGTAGTCATTAACTGATGAAGAATTACCATCAACCAGTGATTTCTATTCCTTTTGAGTTTAAATACCTTCCTTTTAATATCAGAACATACCATGTCTCCCAGATGAAAGTAATTTTATGTTTACTATCAACTTTTTCAAAATATAACTTCAAATACAAAATATAATGTAAATTTGATAATTAGCAGCATATAACTGGGAGGTATAATATTTATTTATTCTACACACAAGTTTGGTGGAAATATAGATTCCCAGGAATGGCTAAGTCCTCGAAGTTGCAGTCCATTTTTGTTGTAACTAATAATAAAATCTACAAATGTTAACAAACATGACAGAATAATGGAATTTGAAAGAAATATTCCATATATAACCTGAAGACCATATTATGCTTAGAATAATACCTCTCAGAAAGTAGGCACTCAATAAACATTTGTAGAATGAATAAACAAATGCTAATACAGTTCTCTGCTATATATAAAATATCCAGGGTTCAGATATCTTTGGATTTGAGTTCCTGTTTTAGTCAGCTTTTTTTGCCACTGTAACCAAAAGACATGATAAGAACAATTAGAGGAAGAAAAGTTTATTTGGGGGCTTATAGATTCAGAGGTCTCAGTCCATAGACAGCCAACTATGTTCCTTAGGGCCTGAGGCAAAATATGATGGTGGAAGTGTGCGTAGTGGAAGAAAGTGGCTTAGAACATGATGATCAGGAATGGGGTGGGAATAGAAGAGAGAGAGAAAAAAAACCCATGAGAACATGCTCCAGTCTTCAGGGACAAAACCTATACCCCAAAGGAATGCCCCCAATGACCCACCTCCTTCAGCCACATCCTATCTGCCTACAGTTATTACCCAGTTAATCCCTATCAAGGGATTAATGCACTAATTAGGTTAAGACTCTCATAATCCAATCATTTTACCTCTAAACTCTTGCATTATTTCACACATAAGCTTTTGGGGGACACCAAGTATCTAAATCATAATAGTTCCTTATTGGCTATAAGTGCCCTTGGTTAAGCTAGTTGTTAAATAATAACTACGTCTTAAAGCTGGCATGGTGTCTTGAATGATGTTTCATAAGTAAAGTCTTGCATGATGTCTTTTGTAAGAGGTAATTCCCTTCTCTTTCCTCCTTCAAATTCCTGCCAATCTTCTTTTGGAGTCACCCAAAACATTGTTTTCCAGGAGATTCTTAATGGAAATTACATCCCTGATTCTGAGAAATAGGACACCGTAGACCACATATGCTAGGAGGGCAAAGACCCACTGTGTTGCCATCATAGCATGGAGCCTGGTATAAAGCAGGTTCTCAATATATATTTGTCAAATGAGTAACTAGAGGAAGACTGAGAATTTTCTGTTGTAGGAGATCCCACATCAGAGGCAAGAAAATCTCCAATATCTAATTAATTAAAATAAGCAAATTAATATTCCTAGAAAAAAAATCCCTCCTGACCTGCAATTATTTATGTTTTTCTCCATCCAGGGATAATTCTTCCCTATTTCAGTGTCAGTGAGCCCCAAGGAAAACTGTCAAAGCCTGCTCCTCAGTTCTGGGCCCCTGTGTCTGTCTATGATTTCTACTCCTTAAATACTGTCCAGCATTAACAATTCTGAGCCTTGCATTGCTTTTGTAAGATTCCAAATTCTCAATGCCTTAAGACCCTACCAGAAGGACTCAAATTTGTGTAAGCCTAAGGAGAGGTTAATATTATTTAAATAAATTCCCATTTGTTTACTTGCTTTATTTACTCTTTTTATATTCATGTACATTTTAAAAACTTGTATTACTTGAAAGAATATTTGTAATGATAACGAACTTCTATAACATGTCAAAACATTCATAGTAAAACAGCTTTTATAAATGATGTACAGAACAAGTGTATTTCATAGGCGAGTTCCACATATTTAGTGATCCAATCAGTATTCATAATGGGAAGAATATTTTGCAACTTTCTACATGTATCACTGCATGGTTTCTTTCTCTTTACATCATAATAGTATAGTAACACCCAGCCCCAAACCATATGATGTAGATATACATTTTAAATATTTTAATGTTTGCTTGCCTTAAAGATTTGTACTTGTGGTTAAAAAAAGTAGAGCACGTCTTGAACCTTCACTGCTTTACCAAGGGAGAGACAATATATAGGAGGCATTCTCAAGGAAGGAAATGTGCGAAGTCTTACCACGTTTGTTTGGAAGATACCTAACGTTATGTGGTAAATGCATTCAACAAATACATTGCTTGCATACATACATTGCATGAGGAAGGAATATCAAGCAAATGAAAAGAAAATGAGAAGGAGCTAAGGTATCCTATTCTATCACAAATAAATCATTTCGCAAACACAAGTCTTTCTTTTTTATCAGTTATACATATGCATATATACAATGATTTTATATTCATATGTAATTACCTAGATATTTTATATAGTCCACAATTTTTTTTACTTATATATACATTGCAGATCAAGACAGAATATTTTCAGTCCCCCAGAAGGTTCTTTTATTTCCCCTTCACAATCAACACTTTCCTTCAGAAGTACTCACCAATATGACATTTATCTTTCTATTAGTTTTGCCTCCTCCTGAATTTCACAAAAATGGAATTTTACAGTATATAGTCTTTCATAACTGACTTATTTTACAAAATTTAATGCCTGTGGTATGTTGCCATGTTAGTTGTATAGCACTAATTTGTTCCCTTTTATTGTTCATTCTGTTGGCGGGCATTACTTTCAGGTTTTGGCCATTATGTTTTAAATCTGCTATGAAAAATTGGTACATACTTTTGATGGACATATGCACTTATTCATCTTGAGAGTATATCTATAAGTGGAATTACTAGGCCATAGGGTATGAGTATGCTTGTTCCAGTTTATATTAACAGTTCTCCCAAGTGGTTGAAACAATTTACATTCTCCCAACAATGTTCAAATTGCTCCACATAAATGCCAATACTCATTGTCAGGTTCCTAATTTTCATTTTAGCCATTTAGATGATTTTTAGTGGTATCTTACTGTGATTTTAACTTACATATCTCTGATGACTAATAATGACAAGCATGCACCTTTTTTAATGCTTATTAGCCATTGTACTATCTTCTTTTGTGAAGTACTTGTCCCAAGTTTTTGCTTATTATTTTATTATGTAAGCACAACTTTTAATTTGAGCTTTAATTTCCAAGTACTACATGATTTTACTAAACCAGTCTAATGAAGGTCAGACATAATAATTTTTGCATTTCCCTGTGGTGTTTTCAAAAACAGTGATTTAAAAAGGATTAGTTTTCAACAGTAGAATTCTATATGGTAGGATTTCTTTCCTACATATATTATTGGAAGTGAGATAAAATCCCACACAGTTTAGTGGTTCAGACAAAACATCTGGGTTCAAACCATATGATGTTAGTTTTATTTATATGTCATCTGTAAAATGACAGGATCATGATCTGATCATGACAGGACTTGCTTCTTAGTGTTATGGAGTTCATTTGGAGTTTATAAAGCTCTTAGAGTTATGCCTGATATATAGCAAGCCCTCAATACGTATTGGTTATTGATAATAGTCTTGAAGTGTTATATTAGGTCTTTTTTATATCTGTTCAATTGAGAGAAGATGAGAATATGGACTGGGGTTATAGTTCAGTGATGGAGTGCTTGCCTAGCACATGTGAGGCACTGGGTTCGATCCTCAGTGCCACATAAAAATAAATAAAATAAAAGGTATTGTGTCCATCTCCAACTAAAAAAATTAAAAAGAGAAGATCAGAATATTACCCAATGAATTGGGGAAGTGTTCACAGGTTGATCTGGGCCATTCAGATAAGAACTGGGAGATATGGTCTAAATCTCTAGGACTAGCTGTGTAAAATGACCACTGAAATGATTACTGAAGTCTGTTGTAAATGTTCTTTCTGGTCCATTTGGCTTTAAGAACCCAGCATATGCCTAATGGTTCCATTACTGTATGAGTTAGGAGGGTTCAGGCTAAATCACACATATTCATGAGTAGTAAATCGTTCATTCTGACTCTGGGTAGGAACTAAAAGATTTAGGAGAAAAAGAGTAGTTCCCCTTTCATACAGCACAAGACATAGAAGTACTTTAATAGAATAGGAACTTGGGTTCCACAAGAATCATTTTATGCACTGTACAGTATATTCCTATAAAAGTTCTATATTCAATGGCCAGAGAAAGCAAGTCAAATGTGGCAGGGGAGGAAATTACCTAAGTAAGAGAACCTCTTCTCTGCCAGTAATTTACAGGGGGCCATGGACTTTTCTTCTCATTAAACCCATCTGCCTGGGTTGGGTGCTTGGCAGTTCTACTAATGAGAGTCTATTCTTCCTAATACTGAAAGAAATAAGTCTTCATCTTACCCCATTTACATGTGCCAGTGGCATGTCTAAAACAATTTTCAGGAAAGAGGCATCTTAAGGTACAACTAGGTATGATTATTCAATCATCCAGTTCCTTAACCATTGGATGCAATGAGGGCAGAGAATAGCGCTGACTGCCTGTCCTTTTTCTGCTGATTCATGAGATTCATAGAGGAATCACAACCTTTATCACTTGATATCATTAAGATATTAGTTTCCGATAAATGCTCATGTAAGAATGTACAGTGATATGCATTTGGTCATGATCACTTTTTACACAATTCATCTAGTGATAGCCACATGAATTTCTTGCTATTATATGTCCACAGAGCAAATGATTATTTTTATTTTGCTTAGGTTTCTTTTATATGCTTTTATGAGTACATTATAGCTATATATAATATAGGAATTTATTTTGACATAATCATACATGCCTGGAATGTAACCTGCTCCACTTCAATCATCAGTGCTTCCTCTTCACCCTCACTCCTCCTTCCTGCTGGTCCCCTTCTTCTGTTCTATTGGTCTTCCTTCTATTTATTTAGTTTTTTTTATATTAGTGATTCATACATATACATGAAGGTAAAAGATACTATGGTATCTTCAAATATGTACGTAACATAATTTGGTCAATTTCATTCCACTGTTCCTCCCCCTTTTTAAACCTTCTATTACATGGATATTATGAAAGTTATCCTTGAAAGTTATTTGGTTTAAAAGAAAGACTAAACTGTTGTGTTTTTTCATATTCTTAATTTGGTATGGTAGGCAGAATTCCCACATGCCCTTTCCCACCAAGATTTTAAGTCCTTTCCCCCCTAGGACCTGTGATCTGATAAGATATAATGTTCATGATTGTTATATGGTATAGCTGGTATGAAAATAGTTTATTCAAATGGGCCAGATCTAATCATGTGGGCTCCTAGAAAGAGATTTCTCTGGCTGATGGCAGAAAAGGAAGTCACAGAGACATGAAGCATAAGGAATATTCAACTCTTGCTTAAAGTTGGAGGGGCCCACAGGAGGAGTGTGAGAAGACTTATGGAACTGAGAGAAACTCCTGGCTGACAGTGATTAAAGAAACAGGTATATCAGTACTATAACTGTAAGGAACTGAATTCTCCCAATAATAGGAATGAACTTGAAAGAGTGTTTCAAAGTCCAAATGAGAACACAGCTCACTGATAGGTTGACTTCAGCACCTGAGACCATAAACAGATTTCTCAGACATGTTGTGCCAGAATTCCAACCTATAGAAATGTACTGATAAAAATAGGTTGTTTTAAGCAACTAAATTTCTGGCAAATACCTGATTTATTCTCATTAACATTTTAAGTGACTGAACAATGGACAATAATTAGGTAGAGAAGATTAATTGGCCTTGAGAAGCTCTCAGAGATTAGGTCATTAGAGACCATGAGTTCATCCCACCAGAGAGGTTCCAATTGACATCATCTTGCCAGTAATTATTGTAACATAATTGGACCAAGGAAAAAAGAATATTGTATCTTCTAGTAAAAGCATAAGAGTTCACCAGGTGCTGGTTTAGACAATCATCTTCCCTCAAATTTGAATTATAGTGGAATTGTTATTTTGCTTTTTCGTGCTTCCCTTTCTCCTTGGTTTAGGGAGCTCTTCCCCATTCCTTTAACAACATTGCCACAGTCCAGGAGTGCCATGTCAGCTCTAACAGTGAAATGAGAACATGCTGATATCACACATCTTTGCCACAAAAATCCATTATTAAACCATATACAGGATAGGAAGATTTAAGAAAAGTATGAGGTAGGAAGTGGTGATAAAAAAATATTAAATGCCAGACACCATAGCACATGCCTGTAATCCCAGCAGCTTGGGAGGCCGAGTCAGGAGGATCCTGAGTTCAAAGCCAGCCTCAGCAACAGCAAGGCCCTAAGCAACTCAGTGAGACCCTGTCTCTAAATAAAATACAAAATAGGGCTGGGGATGGGCTCAGTGGTCGAGTGCCCCTGAGTTCAATCCCTGGTACAAAAAAAAAAAAAATTAAATACTTTCTAGAATTAGATGAAAATAGAACATGTGGATCCAGAAATCTCTAAAGAGAAAGGGAATGGGTCCTGGGTGTGTTTAACATAGGATCTGAAATGTCCCCCAGAGGCCCACATGTTAAGGGTTTGGGCCCCAGACTATGGCATTATTGGGAGGTAGTGGGACCTTTAGGAAGTAGGTCCTAGCTGGAGGAACTTAGGTCACTGAGGATGTCCCCTTGAGGGAGACATTGGGACCCTGGCTCTTTCCTTTCTCTTTGCTTCCCAGCCATCATGATTGAATGAACAGACCTCTTTTACACGATCCCACTATGATATACTGTGCTACCACAGGCCCAAAGCAACAGGGTCAAGTGACCATGAAAGAAAACCTCTGACACTATGAGCCAAAATAAACCTTTCTTTTCTTTAAGTTGATTTCTATTAGGTATTTCTTAGAACAATGGAAAGTTGACTAACATCAATAGCACTAAAAGAAACATGGTTAGATTGGCTTGATTTGTTTATTCCACATTTTTCAAAAATCATAATATCACTTTGTACCCCATAAATATGTACAGGTATAATTTTTCAATATATAAATTAATAAAAGATGTTGAAGAAGAAGAATATATTTCTCCACCCCCTGTAGCTCCTGGGAATAAATCCACACTCAGGTGTAGACCACTCACATTGAACTCTGCTTCCCCAGAGGTACCACTAATATTTGTAGATTTTAACTATATTCCTGACCTCCTTTACCCTTTTGTGGACAACAGCAGAGCCCTTCCAGTTCTTAGGACAATATTCTTTTAGTGAGATTTTCTCCATGACAATGTACAAAATGCCATTCTACTTTGTTTTTCAGAGCATTCTCCTAACCAGAGCTTTGTTTGATGGAAAACTGGAGCTTGGATAAACTAGTGGTATAGTTAGAGATATTAAGTGGATTTAATTTTGTGAAAAAGGAAATTGAAGGAAATGGACTAATAGGACAATATAGATATCTGGAAAAACCCTTCTTTTCTTTCTTCCTTTTTTGTCTTGAATTGATCCCAGGGTCTCATGCATGCTAGGCAAGCTCTTATATCCCCAGTTTACGTTCCTCTTTCAAAGACTATTATAAATATTCTAAGTAATAGAAACTTTTTTAGAGACAGGTGGGAGCAGATCTCATTAAAATCAAAAGGGAGATCAGTAGAGGAAAGGGACTAAGGGGTTGGAGGTGGGGAGGGAGCAGAGAAGTGGAAGTGCTGGAGAGTGATACTGGTCAAAGTATATTGTTATATTATGTGCATGTAGGGACATGTAAAATAACAAAAACAATAAAAATGCAGGAAATGTTTTTATCTATAAACCTGTATAAACTCTCCCTACAGAGTTTTAGAAGTTAAATGTGAAATTAAAGGTATTAAAATAAAAAAAGAAATTTCTTAAGGGGAAAAAAATATAGTTTTCATACCTGCTAGTTCAAGCAAGGTAAAAAAAAAATATGCCAAAATCTCAAAAGTCCAGGACCTCAAACCAGGGTCATTTATATTCTTATCCTAACTTAAACTGTTTCTTTTACCCTTATCAGATTTCAGAGGATGAATTTATCTTTTTAGAAAGTATGCTTAAAAAACACAAAACTAGAAAGTTTCTTGTCCTGCCTAGTGATAAACTTTATTTCCTACCTAAGTGAGTGGTTCTAAATAGTCTCAAGTATTACTCTAACCTTAGAAACCATTCTTGCTAGTCAAATTAAATGCTGTGTCATTGGCACCAAAACAGGCAGGTATATCAATGGTACAGAATAGAGGACACACAGACAAATCCACATAGATATGTTATCTCATACTAGACAAAGGCGCCAAAAACATACAATGGAGAAAAGATAGCCTCTTCAACAAATGGTGCTGGGAAAACTGGAAATCCACATGCAGCAAAACGAAACTAAACCCCTATTTCTCACCCTTCACAAAACTCAACTCTAAATGGATCAAGGACCTAGGAATTGGACCAGAGACCCTGCACCTAATAGAAGAAAAAGTAGGACCAAACTTTCATCATGTGGGTTTAGGACCATATTTCCTAAACATGACTCCCAAAGCACAAGTAATAAAAACAGGAATCAATAATTGGGATAGATTCAAACTAAAAAGCTTTTTCTCAGCAAAGGAAACAATCAGCAATGTAAAGAGAGAGCCTACAGAGTGGGAGAAAATCTTTGCTACACATACTTCAGATAGAGCACTCATTTCCAGAATCTATAAAGGACTCAAAAAACAATACCCCAAGGAGACAACCCAATCAATAAATGGGCTAAGGAAATGGGCAGACACTTTACAGAAGAAGACCTACAAGCAATCAACAGATATGTGAAAAAATGTTCAACATCCCTAGTAATAAGAGAAATGCAATTCAAAACCACCTTGAGATTTCATCTCACCCAAATTAGAATGTCTATTATCAAGAATACAAGCAACAATAGGTGTTGGGGAGGATGTGGGGAAAATGGTACACTCATTCATTACTGGTGGGATTGAAAATTAGTGCAACTACTCTGGAAAGCAGTGTGGAGCTTCCTTAGAAAACTTGGAATGGATCCACCATTTGACCCAGCTATCCTACTCCTTGGCCTATTCCTAAAGGAATTAAAAACAGCATACTACAATGATGCAGCCACATCAATGTTCATAACTGCTCAATTCACAATAGCTAGATTGTGGAACCAACCTATATGCCCTTCAATAGATGAATGGATAAAGAAACTGTGGTATATATACACAATGGAATATTACTTAGCTGTAAAGAATAATAAAATTATGGCATTTGCAGGTAAATGGATAGAGCTGGAGATGATCATGCTGAGTGAGATTAGCCAATCCCAAAAAACCAAAGGCTGAATGATTTCTCTGATAAGGGGATGATTATACATAATGTGGGGTGGGAGGGAGGCAAGAATGGAGGAAGGATGTACTGCATAGGGAAAAAAGGGGGGTGCAATTGGGGAGGGGGGTAAGAATAATAACAGAATGAGACAAACATCATCACCCTATGTACATGTATGATTACACAAATGGTGAACAACCAGAGAAACAACAGCTGTACTCCATTTGTGTACAATGAATCAAAAGAAATTTAAAAGAAAAAAAATTAAATGCTGATTTGAAGGAAAAGAATAAACAGGCAAAGATAACTCAGTTTAGTGTTGGCTGTTGGCTTTGTGCTTTGAGAAAAGCAATTTCTTTCTTCCTTGCTATCTTCTAACTTTCCAGTGCTCAACTCCAATACTAATCCCACAGTTCTTAAATGAGTGTTGTAAATTGTGTTCATTGTCCAATTTCTGCAAACATAATACATAAATCTTCACTTTCATGTAAAGAATAATTTTGATAGTGGCATGAATAAAGTTGTGACTGGCATAACTTTATTATATGGACATCAATGACAAATATTGATTTTATACAACTGGTGGGATTTCTATGATCTAGATAAATGGCATAGGCAGGTAAAGGTAAATAGTAAACTCCTTGTTTGCTGTGCCCATGGTTTAATTAATTAACTTGGGTAGAAAAAGAGATGACTGCTGAGTGGAGGGCATATACTGCCTTGATTTGAGCCATAGTAATAAATATTCTTCCTTGTCTAGCCCTAGTAAAGGTGAGTATTTAGTTGATGCCTGTATATCTCCCCCCTTCATTCCAGATGGCTGCACATTCTTCATATTCTCATTGACTTATATTTTCTATTCTTTTCCTCTGGGATGTGAGCTATTTATCAATAGAAACATGAGAACTTCTTTGAGCCCATAATTAGACAATGTGCACAAATACATGTGTGAATACCAGAGCCATTTTTCAAAGCAAAATATTTTGAATAGAGATACAAACAAAACACAACTCTCAATTTATTATCTTGTCTCTTTGTAATTAACCTAAAGGAAAAAGAAAACAGTAGAAGAACTTTTGGAACAGTCCACTTGGGGTTTGCTGGACTTGGTGCATTATTAGATGGCTGGTTTTCCCACAGAGTGAGGTAGATATGCTTTGAAAATAATTAAAGGACTTTCATCTGTTGGGTTAATTAAAACTGTCCATTTGTTTGCCTGTTCCCAAGTTTTACTATCTTCTTTGCACAATATTTTTATTGATCCTCTGTGAATTAAGAAGTATCACCAATCTAGTCTATGGGAAAAAATAGTTCTTCTGCCTTCTAACCTGACTTTCAGAATGCATCATGAAAGTCATTCCTCTGAAATAAGTGAAAAAAATTGGATTGTGTTCTAGAAATCCATGACAAAATAGTGAGGGAAAGGAATTGCAATAGTCTAAGAAATAAAAGTAGCCACTCTAACTGCATGCTTATTATGTACCAAGCCCTATGCTAAAAGTGATTTATACATATTGCATTACTTAATGTTTACCATGATCCTCTATGGTGAAGGTAATATTATCTTAGCTGAAGAAATTCAAGTCTATAGAGATTAATTATCTAGACTTAGATTGCATGGATGGTGAGTGAGTGGTAGAGACAAAATGAGAATCCACACATTTCAGAGTTCAAAGCCATGTGATTTATGGCTCTGTTCTACATTCCTTTAATAGGCATAAAATATTGTAATTGTATTGACTGCTTATTTGGTACTTGGCAATATTTCTGAATTCATTATGTGATTAATTTAATCCTTTAACTTGTTTTATCAAACAATGAATGAGGCAGTATCTCTCAGTAGCCCATTTTATAGTTTTAGAAACTGAGGCAAGGGAAGTTCAATAACTTTAGCAATTGTGAAAGGGAATATGGCAGAGCCGAAATTTGAATTCAGAAAGTCTTTCTCCGAAGTCTCTACTTTTAACTGCAACTTCTCTTTGTATCACTAAATAGCTCACTTGAACTTGCTGTGAAAGGAAGTTAGGAAAGTAAACTTAATTCATGTTGCCAGACTCAGCCTCAGACCAGTCCAGAGGGCTCGAAAGAAAATAATTAGGATGGGCAGGAGGATATATGGCAGAGAAGACCGAGGGCAATATAGTTCTGAGGAGAGGGTTTAACAAAGGTGGAGAGGGTCCATTAGCAGAGGGGACTTGGCATCCCAGTTGCAATAACCTCACAGCTTTGCCCAAGGAGGTATGATCCCTTAATGGTATTGAAAATGTGAAGTTACTATTTACTCTGGGTTTCTACTTTCTCTTCATGCCATCTGTGTTACAGGACCTCAAAAAAGACAGTGACAGCCACCTTCAGGCCAGGTTTTCACAACTCCAAAAAAATGAGTAAATCAAGCAAAATAGGTCAAATTCCGTTCCATATTAGTTGTACAAAACCTGACATGGGGAAGCATGAGCAGATGTGGGATAGTGCACAGAGGAATCCAAAAATGTCTAATTAAATACAAAGCAAAATGCAGAAGGAACAAGTGAGGAACAAGTTCAGGGACTGCCTTGGTCACAGGAAGATTCTGGAGTCAGGGGTCATTCTGACAGAATGCCAAAAACATACCTGCTCCAAAATGTGCTTTGCAAATAAATACATTTGTCTTCATTGGTTGGACTGAGAGATGCATGGATATCAGCTAAAGGATGATTTCAATAATAATCATAATATAATCATAGTATTTTTATATCATCTTAAATTTGCAAATAACTTTTGCATTGATTGCATTATTTAATTTCCAGAGTCTTCAAAGACAGACAAGACTATCTGCTTTATAAAGGAGGAATTAAAGTCCGAGGCCCATTTCCAGTGCCTGACAGAGGCACAGTTGCAATTCAATCCTTATAACTCTTAGTCTGAGTATACATAATGCCAAACTGGACAATTTGGAGGGAGGGGCAACAGGAGAACAATGAGAACATTGTTCTCATAGAGCAGAGCATTCTGTAAGTCAGGAGATGCATATTAAAAGAAAAATGATGAGAAGTTAAGGAAAAATATCAAGGTAAAGATGAATAGAGGTTTGAAGTTATATAGATGAAGGAGAATTCATAGCTATCTGGTAAGATCATGTGAAGATACATAAAAGTGATAGCTTTTGAGATGGCAGGATATTCCTAGGCAGAAATGAGGTGGAGAGAATTTCAAGGTAGAAGAGACAACTTGAATGACCATGAAGAAGTAGAAATTAAGGAAACAGATGAAGAATAATGAATTGTCCCATTCAGTTGTTGCATTAGAAATGTGAAAGGAAATAACAGAAAATAAACATCATAGACACCTTTAAATGCAAAGCTAAATAGTTTGATCTTAATTCATTAGACTATGGAGAAGAAATAATTTATAAATATTGAAGTAACACAATGTCTTCTCCATAGATATCTTGTGATATATTAATGAAATGTTGATACAAAAGCACTTCATAAATATAACTTAATAAATTCATATTATACTTGCATTCATTTTTATTCATATCAATCATTTATTCATATCAATCATTCAATCATTACAAAATATTTAATAAAGTCCTATAATATATTAGGCATGGTCCAGACATTTGGCATTTATAAATGAATAAGATTTGTCACTATGTATTGAAGTTCACTGTCTAGTGGGGAAAAAATGAACATTTAAATTAATAATTATAATTAAGTATTCTGAGGTAATTGTACATGTGTTGTTATGACAGTACACAGGGAGAATTTGATGAATGCCTCCTGGAAGAATTGCATGGGAAATGATATTTGAACTAATTTCCGAATAGTCATGGATCTAAATAAAAGGGTTAGAATTATTAAACTTCTAATGCATTGGAAGGGTTGGGAATGTAGCTCTGTGTTAGAGTGTGTGCTTAGCATGCAAGCCCTATGTTCAGTCCCTAGCAACACACACACACACACACACACACTCAAACACAAACACACACACAAATGATAAAGGGAAACTTTGGAGAAAATCATTGAGACACTGGGTCAAAGTTTTCTCAGACCAATCTCCAAAAACACAAATGATAGAAGAAACAATGATAAAACAGATTATTAAAACTAAATTGACATGAAAGAAAAGGGGGGAAGCAAATAATAGACTTGGAGAAAATATTGGCAAGACATGGACCTGAACAGAAAATTTATACCTAATATATACAAAACAGCTCTTACAATTCAATAACAAGAAGAAAAACAACCCAGTAAAATGACTGGCAAAAAATTCCAACAGGCACTAGAAAGAAAACATAAATAGGCAATAAGCACAAGAAAAGGTATTTAACATCATTAACCATTATAATAATATAAAATAAAATCACAATGAGATACCTATATGCACATGGTAGAATGATTACAATTATAACGACTTTATTTCTGATGTTGGTGAAATGTGAAACAACCAGAATTCTTATGTATTTCTGGTCCAAATGCAAAATTCTAAAGGCCATTTGAAATAATATGACAGTGTATTATAAAGTTAAAGATATACTTAGTATATAACACAGTGATACCATTGCTTGGTATTTACTTAAGAGAAATCAAAACATATGTCCACACAGGGACTTGTATATGAATGTTCAGAGCTGTATTATTCACAATATCAAAAAATTGAACACAACCCAAATGTCCACTGATAGTCGAGTGAATAAGTACATTACAGTTTATCTATGAACTCTAAGGATATCAGAACTGATGATGATCTTTAAACATATATTTACCTGTATAACGAAAATTAAATTATGGCTATAAAAATAAAAATAGTATGTAATGTGGCTTCATACTCTGACAATGCAAAACTTTCAGGAGAATAAGCTTAATGATGAATAATTTAAAAATATTTAAGCAACTATAAATAAAATTTATTCTTAATGCTGAGATTAAAGTAACTTTTAAAGTAAATAAAGTCTAAGATGTAATATGTTATCTTTCTCCCATATTATTTAAATTTTCTCTGATCTGCCTAATATGATAGTAAGCATAAGTCTTCTTCCCTATCTTTCTCATCAGGGATTATGATTGCTTGTTGTATAATAGAGCTACAAAATGTTAAGCAGATTTAAAAAGTGATTTCCTAATTGTCAATCTTTAAAACTCATCATCGTTTTTAATTAGTCAATTAACAATTATGGAATGATTATTTAATGGAAGAATTCTAGATAAGTTAAAATCAAGTTACAGAGTCATATGAAATATAATATTCCAGACAATATTGTGTTGCATATATTAAAGCATAATAGGAATATTTTAGTTTCTGATTATCACACTACTACTGTACTAATCACCTTCAAGAACTAATAATATAGTGGAGCAAGGAAAACAAAATCGAAATACACCATAATTACTACAGGGAAACCTTTGATGAACTATTATTATCTATAACAAATGATAATTTTGAAAGCTTCCTCAAACTGTGTTTTAATCATGTTTGTCTCCATTAAGCTGCTAAGTTAATTAAATAGGCAAACCAACTTGAGACAAGAAAATTGATTTTCTACATAGGACACCTTCAACAGAGTTGCAGACATAAGAAAAGGATCAATTTTTCCTCATGGTGTGAAAATTAAGTCCCGTTTAGAAAATAATTAGCAAAATCCTTGTTCCCTCATGTTATTTTGTTCTTTAGTGACATGTAAATCAAGTAAATATGGCAGGAAGGGAAAACGCATAAGAATGTTCCTTGTACTTTTCACCTTTGGGAAGTCTTTTATCTTATTAGAGAGAGCCTCTAACCACTTCTTCCAGCCTCCTCCCTATTGAATCCTGGGGATTGAGACCTAAGGGGTAGATCCCAGGTACTTTCTACCCACTGAGGAAGTCTAGTAGCAATTTATTTAACATAGACCAAAACCAGAAATGTTGATGTGCATTGCTTTATTATTATTATTATTATTATTATTATTATTATTATTATTACAGCCTATTGCTTTTTCTTCCATTTTATCACAATCTATCTCTACCCCATTGCCCACAAGTGCACTAGAGTCTCATTTTCATTTGCATTCCAAATGAGAAATCAGAGGACCCACATTTGCCTGTATTTGTAAAGCTCAAGAAAAATTAGCCCTGGCACCTGCACTTAAGCTCTTTGATATTGGATTTCATTGTTTTAAGGATTTCATCAATATCCACTTACAATGTGGAATAAATGAAGAGAGGAATCCTTTTTATGATTCTTAACTCAAACTCAAAACTATACCCTTTTGTGAATTCTGAAGCTAAGAAGTAGGTTCTTGCATGGGGGATGGAAAAGGTTTTTTTTCATATATGTCGCTTTGTTATTATCTAAATAATGATATTAGTAAAGCTCTATATTCCAGAAGGTATGTGTTAAACAGTTCAACTATCATATTATCATAGTATCATAGTATCACAATATCAGTGTAAAGCATATCATCTGTGAGATAGTTTTGTACCTACATGAATACATTCTTTACTACTTTTCTGATGAATTTAAATAACATCAAGACCTCTGTCATTTATGAAAGCAGTAGTACTGTTTCAGGAGGAAAGAATTCACGAATAAATAAATAAAGGAAGGAGCTTTTAAATAACTCCAGGAAACCATTTTTATCCACAACTTGTAATTCCAAACTTGTGGATAGGGAGCAATTATACTTTTTTCTATCTAAGGATCTGAATTGTGAGAGATTTCAAAGAAAAAAACTGCCTGATATTATATTATCATGTAATTTTATATTGTAATATATGTAGCCTAACCATAGACTATTACTATATTTATATGCCCCACAGTAAAATCAAGTCAGTTTAATCATAAAACTCCAAAGAAAGAAACTAACTACTGTGGACTGAAGGTTCATGTCCCCTCAAAAATCTTATGTTGAAAATATATGAAAAATGTTCAACATCCTGGCAATCAGGGAGATGCAAATCAAAACTACATTGAGATACACTCCAATGAGAATTGTAATCATCAAGAATAAAAATAATAATAAATGCTTGTGAGGATACAGGGGAAAAGGTATACTCATACATACATATAGTAGAGTTTTACTTAGCTGTTATGAATGAAATTATGGCATTTGACAGCAAATGGATGAAACTGGAGAACATCATGCTACATGAAATAAACCAGACTCAAAAAACCAGAAGTTAAATGTTTACTTTCATATGTGGAAGCTAGAGCAACTTAGGATGAAAAAAAGTGAGGATCAGATCTTACAAGGATATAGGGAAGACCTGTGGAGAAGAGGAAGATGTTTGGGGGGAAGGAAAAAAGGAGGGAAAGGAAGGAAACAATGAATTTAAAAGATTATGCTATGTACATGTATAAATATACCACAGTGAATTCAACCTTTATGTATATCTATAATGAACCAATTCAAAATCATGAATAAATAGAAGAAAGACCAGTAGAGGAAGGGGAAATAGCAGGAGGGAGGAAGGGAGGAAAAAAGAGGGCAATTGGACTGAAATGGAGCAAATCAAATTCCATCCATGCATGATTATGTCAAAATGAACCCCACTATTATGTACAACTATAAGGCACTAATAAAAGCATTTGAAACTGGGCATGGTGGCACACACCTGTAATCCCAGCAGCTGGGAAGGTTGAGATAGGAGGATCTTGAATTCAAAGCCAGCCTCAACAACAGTGAGGCCCTAAGCAACTCAGTGAGACCTTGTTTCTAAATAAAATAGAAAATAGGGCTGGGGAGGTGGCTCAGTGGCCAAGTGCCCCTGGGTTCAATCCCTAGTACCTGCCCCCAAAAGAACATTTCAAAAAATCCTACATTGAAGCCCTAACCACCTCTCCCAATGCGATGGTATTTGGAGATTTGGGTCTTTGAAATATAATAAAGTTAGATGAAGTCAAGAAGATGGAACCCTTATGATGGGATTAGTAGTACCCTTATAAAAAAAGTAATCAGAGAGCTTAATTGCTCTCTTTCTCTCCCTCTGCCTGTAAGCACATGGTAAGAAGACAGTCATTTATAAACCAGAAGGGAGCCCTCACCAGAGCCTGACCCTGCTGGCACCCTGATCTCAGGCTTCAGTTTCTAGAACTGTGAAAAATCATTTTATGTTGTTTAAGTCACCCAATCTATGGCATTTTGTTATTGCAGTCCAATTGACTATGATCCTAATTTAGAACATATTCAACTAACTTTGCTTTAGATTACTTTCTTAGGGCTGTTATCTAGCCAGTGTTTTGATTGTCTAAGCAGAAACAGGGAATTGTTAGACATAAGGGCAGGGAGTTATCTGTGTGTCTTTCAAGTAGGTGTTCTCCCTGGGTATTTCTCTCCACACAGATCTGGGCATGTTTTCATATCACTAATGCAGTTTTACCCTTCAAATTCAGTGTCTGCCTCTGGTAAACTTACATTTAAACTCTGCCTTAACCAGGATGGATATTGCAGTATTTGGGGCTGAAGGACAAGGTTCCTTGAATTTTCCAAGTATTCAAAATAGAGGAGAGTGAGAGTTGTTTGGATAGAAACAAGCCAGGTGTGATATTTACACTGAACAGGAATTACCCACACTTGGGAATTTTTCCAAAGATGAAAATAAAAAGTAAAGCTTTCTTGTAAAAATTCTAGGATCTTGAAGTTCCATTCTGCAAATAAAGAGCTGAATAAAAACAAATCAGGTGAGGTCAGAGCCAAGCTCCATCCACAGATGGAGCACCTGTGGAATATGAAGCTGGGTCCCTGCCAAGGTTCTCTACTACCCTCATGATGGTGGGTTCCTATTCTCCCTTCTGTATGCTGGGCAAGGAGACCTGAAAGAAACAGACTTCAATTTATTTTCATTTGACCATTCCTGATTTCCTTCCTGCTGTAGACTGGGAAAGGTAATGGCCAGATCAGATTCCCATGTGAAGTCTGTTATTCTTGATGAAAATAATCCAAACAGAGTACCTGCACAAAATCTCCATCTGACTTTTTGATGGCCACTGTTCCCTGGAGAAATTTGAAGTCAGCTTCTGCAGCTGCTCTTTTGGATTTGCTCCATTCTTAGAATTGGTCCAGAAGGATATTTCTATAGTTTGGTATTCATTCTCCATTCTTCAAATATTTTCTTGTTTCCTTCCATATCCTCCCAGTACTTCTGAGTTATGTTTACACTGGGCTCAATTGCTTGCATTTGTACACTATGGAGTTTTAATTTTTCACAAATATAATGGAACCTCACTATTAAATATGAAGCCTCTGCTGTGGATCTGTGACATAATGTGTTTTCTTCATACTTATTGCCTAACTATAAAAGATGTTGTCCTCTAACCCAGATCACTTAAACTCTGGGACCTCCTATCCCAAGTGTGATGCATGCACAAGCAATACATATAGCATCTGGGAGCCTGTTTGAACAGCAAGAACTCAGGCCCTTCCCCAGACCTACTGCATCACAATGTGTAATTTAACAAGATTCCTAGGTGTTTCATATGCATGTTACCATTTGAGGCACACTGTGGTAGAACAGAGATTTTTTTAAAAAAAATTAATTGTACATACTTGTGGGTTACAGTGCAATAATAATATACATGGATACAACATATAATGATCAAATCCTCTAGTTCTTTATAAAATATATAATGAATGGTAAACTATGTACAGTACACTAATGTACTGTAGAACAGAGTAATGTATTCCTTGTAACTATATTTTGGTACCTAATATCTAACCTCTCCCTTTCCCCCTCCATCCTAGCCTCTAGTGACCACTATTCTCTATTTCTATAAAATCAATGATTTTAGCTTCCAAATATGAGTGAGAACATATGGTATTTGTGTTCTGTAACCACTGTTTTTGAAGCTAGTTGTACATTATTCACATGGAGAACTTCAAAATACTAAAGTTGGATTCCACTTCTAGAAATTCTGATATCCTAATATGGGTATTAATTTTTCTTATTTTATTTTTTATTCACACAGTTCATATAATCTTAAATTTACATAGGGTATTACTGTCTGTCTCAGTCTACTATTTTTCCTGCCCCCATCCCCTCCCGTCCCATTTTCCTCCACACCATCCATATTTCTTCCATACTTTCCTATCCTCCCTATAACCCCTGGCACCCCCCCCACCCATCCCACCCCACCCCTGTTAGGTATCAGCATCCACTGATCAGAGAAAACATCCAGTCTTTGGTTTTTTGGGCTTGGCTTATTTCACTTGGCATGATATTCACCAACTCCACCCATTTACCAGCAAATGCCATAATTTTATTCTTTTTTATGGCTGAGTAATATTCCATTGTGTATATATACCACAGTTTCTTTATCCATTCTTCAATTGAAGGGCATCTAGGTTGGTTCCACAATCTAGCTATTGTGAATTGAGCAGCTATGAACATAGATGTGGCTGCATCCCTATATTTTGCTGATTTTAAGACCTTTGGGTATAAACCGAGGAGTGGGATAGTTGCGTCAAATGGTGGATCCATTCCAAGTTTTTTGAGGAATCTCCATACTGCTTTCCAGAGTGGCTGCACCAATTTGCAACTCCACCAGCAATGTACAAGTGTGCCTTTTTCCCCCACATCCATGCCAACACTTGTTATTGCTGTATTCCTAATAATAGCCATTCTAATTGGAGTTAGATGAAATCTTAGGGTGGTTTTAATTTGCATTTCTCTAATTACTAGAGATGATGAGCACTTTTTCATATATTTGTTAATAGCCTGTATATCCTCTTCTGTGAAGTGTCTGCCCAGTTCCTTAGCCCATTTATTGATTGGGCTCTTTGCATTTTTGGTATACAGCTTTGTAAGTTCTTTATAAATTTTGGAGATCAGTGCTCTGTCTAAAGTGTGTGTGGAAAAGATTTTTTCCCACTCTGTAGGTTCTCTTTTCACATTCTCGATTGTTTCTTTTGCTGAGAGAAAGCTTTTTAGTTTGCACCCATCCCATTTATTGATTCTTCCTTTTATTTCTTGCGCTCTGGTGGTCTTGTTGAGGAAGTCTGGTCCTAAGCCAATATGAAGAAGATTTGGGCCTACTATTTCTTCTATTTGGTGAAGAGTCTCAGGTCAAATTCCTAGATCCTTGATCCATTTTGAGTTGAGTTTTGTACAGGGTGAGAGATAGGGGTTTAATTTCATTTTATTGCATATGGATTTCCAGTTTTGCCAGCACCATTTGTTGAAGAGGCTATCTTTTCTCCAATGAATGTTTTTGGCACCTTTGTCTAGTATGAGATAACTGTACTTACGTGGGTTTGTCTCTGAGTCCTCCATTCTGTACCATTGGTCTATCTGTCTATCTCGGTGCCAATACCATGCTGTTTTTATCACTATTGCTCTATAGTAGAGTTTAAGGTCTGGTATTGTGATACCTCCTGCATCATTCATCCTGCCCAGGATTGTTTTGGTTATTCTGGGTCTTTTGTTCTTCCATTTCAATTTCATGATTGCTTTTTCTATTTCTGTGAGGAATGTCATAGGAATTTTTATTGGAATTGCATTAAATTTGTATAGCATCTTTGGAACTATGGCCATTTTGATTATATTGATTCTTCCTATCCAAGAACATGGAAGATCTTTGCATCTTCTAAGGTCTTCCTCAATTTCTTTCTTTAATGTTCTGTAGTTTTTGTTGTAGAGGTTTTTCACCTCTTTTGTTAGATTGATTCCCAAATATTTTATTTTATTTTATTTGAGGCTATTTTGAACGGAGTTGTTTTCCTCAATTCACTTTCAGATGATTCATCACTTATGTAGATAAATGCATTTGATTTATGTGTGTTTATTTTATGTCCTGCTATTTTGCTAAATTCATTAATTAGGTCTAAAAGTTTCTTGGTGGAGTTTTTTGGATCCTCTAAATATAGGATCATGTCATCAGAAAATAGTGACAGCTTGAGTTCTTCTTTTCCTATTCATATACATTTAATTTCTGTGGTCTGTCTAAGTGCTCTGGCTAGCATTTCCAGCACAATGTTGAATAGAAGGGTGACAGTGGGCATCCCTGTCTTGTTCCAGTTTTTAGAGGGAATGCTTTTAGTTTTTCTCCATTGAGAATGATGTTGGCAGTGGGCTTAGCATAAATAGCCTTTACAATGTTGAGGTATGTTCCTACCATCCCTATTTTTTCTAGTGTTTTGAGCATGAAGGGGTGTTGTATTTTGTCAAATGCTTTCTCAGCATCTATTGAAATAATCATATGATTCTTAACCTTAAGTCTATTGAGATGATGAATTACATTTATTGATTTCCGGATGGTGAACTAACCTTGCATCCCTGGGATAAACCCCACTTGATTGGGGTGCACTATCTTCTTAATATGTTTTTGTAAGCGATTTGCCAGAATTTTGTTGAGGATTTTAGCATCTATATTCATCAGAGAGATTGGCCTAAAGTTTTCTTTTCTAGATGTGTCTTTGTCTTGTTTTGTTATCAGAGTGATGAATTTGGAAGGGTTCCCTCTTTTTCTATTTCATTAAATACTTTCAGGAGTATTGGTATAAGTTCTTCTTTGAAGGTCTTGTAGAACTCAGCTGAGAATCCATCTGGTCCCGGGCCTTTCTTGGTTGGTAGGCTTTTGATGGCTTCTTCTATTTCATTGCTTGAAATTGATCTGTTTAAATTGTGTATGTCTTCCTGGTTCAGTTTGGGAGGATCATATGTCTCTAGGAATTTGTCGATGTCTTCAAGATTTTCTATTTTATTGGAGTATAGGTTTTCAAAGTAGCTTCTAATTATGTTTTGTATTTCAATGGTGTCTGTTGTGATATTTCCTTTTTCATTACAAATTTTAGTAACTTGAGTTTTCTCTCTCCTCTTTGTTAGTGTGGCTAAGGGTTTATCTATTTTGTTTACTTTTTCAAAGAACCAACTTTTTGTTTTGTCAATTTTTTGAATTGTTTCTTTTGTTTCAATTTCATTGATTTCAGCTCTGATTTTGATTATTTCCTGTCTTCTTCTACTTTTGGTGATGAACTGCTCCTCTTTTTCTAGGGCTTTGAGATGTAAGGTTAGGTCACTGAGTTGTTGACTTTTTATTCTTTCCTAGAATGCACTCAATGCAATGAATTTTCCTCTTAGTACTGCTTTCATAGTGTCCCAGAGATTTTGATATGTTGTATCCTCATTCTCATTTACCTCTAAGAATGTTTTTATCTCCTCCCTGATGTTTTCTGTTATCCATGCTTCATTCAATAGCATATTATTTAGTCTCCAGGTGTTGGAGTAGTTTCTGTTTTTTCTTTTGTCATTGATTTCTAATTTCATTCCATTATGATCCGATAGAATACAAGGTAATATCTCTACTTTTTTGCATTTACTAAGGGCTGCTTTGTGGCATAACATCTGGTCTATTTTAGAGAAGGAGCCATGTGCTGCTGAGAAGAAAGTGTATTCACTCATTGATGGATGGAATATTCTATATATGTCTGTTAAGTCTAAGTTATTCATTGTGTTATTGAGTTCTATAGTTTCTCTGTTTAGTTTTTGTTTGGTAGATCTGTCCAGTGGTGACAGTGATGTGTTAAAGTCACCCAGAATTAATGTGTTGTGGTCTATTTGATTCCTGTAATTGAGAAGGATTTGTTTGATGTACATGGATGGGCCATTGTTTGGGGCATAAATATTTATGATCATAATGTCTTCTTGATTTATGGTTCCCTTAAGCAGTATGTAATGTCCTTCTTTTTCCCTTCTGACTAACTTTGGCTTGAAGTCCACTTTATCTGATATAAGGATGGAAACCCCTGCTTTTTTACTAAGGCCGTGTGCATGATAGGTTTTTTCCCATCCTTTCACCTTTAGTCTGTGGATGTCCTTTTCTATGAGATGAGTCTCTTGAAGGCAACATATTGTTGGGTCTTTCTTTTTGATCCAGTCTGCCAGTCTATGTCTTTTGATTGACGAATTTAGGCCATTAACATTCAGGGTTATTATTGAGATATGATTTGTATTCCCAGTCATTTTGGCTTAGATTTGGTTTTTAATGTGACTTGGTTTCTCCTTTAATTGGCTTTTCTTTTAGTATAGTTCCCCCCTTTGATGACTTACATTGTTGTTGTTCGTTTCTTCCTCATGGAATATCTTGCTGAGAATGTTCTGTAGCGCAGGCTTTCTATGTGTGAATTCCTTTAACTTTTGTTTGTCATGGAAGGATTTTATTTAGTCTTCAAATCTGAAGGTTAGCTTTGCTGGATATAGGATTCTTGGTTGGCAGCCATGTTCTTTCAGTGCTTGAAATATATTGTTCCAGGCCCTTCTAGCTTTTAGGGTCTGGGCTGAGAAATCTGCTGATATCTGTATTGGTTTCCCCCTATGTGTAATCTGTTTCTTTTCTCTCACAGCCTTTAAAATCCTATCTTTATTTTGTACATTAGGCATTTTCATTATAATGTGTCTTGGTGTGGATCTGCTGTAATTTTGTGCATTTGGTGTTCTGTACGCCTCCCATAGTTGAATTTCCATTTCATTCTTCAGGTGTGGGAAATTTTCTGATATTATTTCATTGAATAGGTTGTTCATTCCTTTGGTTTGTATCTCTGTGCCTTCCTCAATCCCAATAATTCTTAAATTTGGTCTTTTCATGATATCCCATAGTTCTTGGAGTTTTCGTTCATGATCTCTTACCATCTTCTCTGTTTGGGCAACTTTATTTTCAAGATTAAATATTTTGTCTTCATTGTCTGAGGTTCTGTCTTCTAAGTGATCTAGTCTGTTGGTGATGCTTTCCATTGAGTGTTTAATTTGGTTTATTGTTTCCTTGATTTCAAGGATGTCTGTTTGGGTCTTTTTGAATCTCTATCTCTTTGTTGAAGTGATCTTTTGTTTCCTGTAGTTGCTCTTTCAGCTGCTTATTGGAATGGTCAATCATTGACTGCACTTGCTCTCTTAACTCATCATTTGCGTCTCTGATCATTTTAATCATGTATATTCTGAACTCCTTTTCTGGCATTTCTTCTACCATGCTGTCATTTGATTCTATTAGTGTAGAATCTTGGTTTGTTTGGAACACTTTCCTCCCTTATTTTTTCATGTTGTTCATGTATCTTCCCCTCCAGCAATGCAGATCTAGGGTATTGTAGTTTCTGCCCTATAGGCTTAGTGACCCTATAGTTTTCTGAAAGTTCTTCTTTATGGGGGGGAATCAATATTAGCAACACCCAGTACAGACAATATGCAGCTGTAAACCAAATAGCCCCTATGAAGACTATTGTTACAGTAGTCTTTTTGTTACAATATTGTTACAATATTGTCATAATACACAGAGAGGATGAGTTCTATTATTATCTACAGTGTAACAAACAGATTTGCGGTGAGGACTCCAGTTTCTAATGGAGGACAAAGAGGATGGGGAGGGGTGTAGGCTGTAATTGTTAACAGTATAAGAAATGAGTATGAAGAAATTCTAGATCTTAGGAAGAGTGAGAAAAAGCCCTTGAGGAAATAGGTAAACAAAAGGAAAGTAGAGAGCAAGAAAAGTATAGAAATAAAAGTTTAAAAGCTATCACAAAGGAGAAGAAAAATATACACTATAACCATCATATCCTATTCAAACCTCCCAGTCTTTAGTAGCCTGAGGCATGAGAGCTACCTGACAATGAGCTTCCAGTGTCCAGTGGGCATCTCAGGATGGGATTTGCCCCACCTAATGACAGTTTTCGCGGATAATCCAAAATGGCTGCACTGGTTCTAAATGTGTTGGCAAATGGTGAGCTGCAGTGCAGGGCGTGGGCACCAAGACTGTGTGGGGTGCAGATGGTCAGGCTGGGCCCCTGGAGGTGGGGTGCTGTCAGTCAAGCCAGGGGTCCTGGAGGCAGGGTGCTGTCAGTCAGGCTGGCATTCCTGCAGCTCCTGGCTTTTTTTCCCCCAAAATGGCGGCAGCCACGTTTAACCAAACCTGCGGGTACTGTGATGGTGAATTTCCAGGCAACAGCAGGCAGCTGGTGATCCACTGACGGTCTGCAGGCTCCGCAGGCTACTGGTGGACGATCGGCAGGTGAACCTCAGTTGGTGGGTGATGAGTAGGTGAGAGGCAGGTGATGGGCAGGCCAGAGGCAGGCTGACAGGCAAGTGACAGATGATAGGTGGCGGTCAGTGAGCAATCTGCACTCAAATGTAGTGCTAGGCTGGTAGACTGCAGGTGATCGAGGTAGTCAGATATGGTAAAGAGCAGGGGATCAATGAGGAGTAGAGACTGCTTCCCAGAGAATCAGATTCTCCTCTTTTCGAATCTTGGGTTATGGGGCAACAAGGAATGCAGCCTCCCTCTAGTCCGCCATCTTGGATCTATCTATGGGTATTATTTTTAAGTTCCACATTTGTTATGTTACACATTTCTTCAATTGCACAGTTGAGACACACTTCTCTAGAATAAGCAAGATTTGGTGAACTTTTTATCCTTTCAGCTATACATGTTGTGTATTCTGAAGGAACTTTGAGGACTATTTCATACTCTTAATTTTTTGTGTATCCTCCAAATTGCCCTTGGTACACTGTTTGATATACAGTGGCTATTCAATGACATGTTCATTCAACATGAAATACCAAGGCAGGAGAGATGACTGGTGTTCATGTCTTGACTCTGGAAGTCATGACCTCTGACCTTGTACAGACCACTGAACCCCTTGTGAAAAAAATTTTTGTCAGTCAAATATTAATGAATTCCTATTCTAGTACTTATTTAGACACTTATTCATTCAACACGTATGTATGAGCATCTTGTTCTGTGCCAAGCACTCTTTAAGGTACTGAGGACATAGTTGTAAATAAGACAGAAAAGGCCCTTATCTTCATAGAACTTATAAAGAGAGATATGAATAACATGCAAGTCAATAAAAGTTCAGAGCAGAAGAGGCATATTTAGAAAATTGTAAAACTATCAATGTTTTAGAGCATTTATGGGAAACATAAATTTCCTTTAAACAAAATGTCCAACATACAGGGCAAAATAAAACTAAAAGAAACCCAAAGAGTGATCATCATTGGCTCAACTTCTCAATATAGTCATATTTTACTTTGGGATCTGCAGAACAAGGCTCTGAAATACATATGGAGATAATATGTATTGCTCTAAGTGGTGCCTTGAGTTCAGTAGATTTATTCCTTTCCTTTTGTGTAAGGACAAGCTCTATTTAGGCTCTCTTCTGCTTCTGTTTCTTCCCTTTTGATTTCTTTCTTAAGAAAGCTGTGTAAATTGTTCACAGAACCAGGATCATGAGAAAAATCCAATCCATTCGTCCTGGCATCCTGAGTGCTGGGGCATGGCTCTGATTCTAAATCATATGAGTCTTTGGTTCTAGTTGTGAAGCTAAATAACATCAATTTTGTTGCTCTCTTGCTTTTTAAGCCACTTTTTAATAAAGATGTCATAGTTTTATTATTACAGTTCAACTACCCAAGTCCACCTAGGGGTTCATACATTTTTGTCTCAATCATAGAAGTCTTAATTGCCAAACCTTAATTGCCAAATCTTGCCATGTTGGAATATCAGCTCCCAAAGAAATGATGCTTGAAGATGATGACTGATGATGATAATGATTATGACTAATGTGTCCACAATGGGTCTCTTCTTTTTCACATGTCATTTGACTAGAGAAGTACAAATTGAATAATCATACTATAACAACACTATCATAAAATGAACTCAATTTAATTTCATCTCTTGTCTAGGTACCTTATATGTGTTATCAAAGTTAATCCCCCTTATGCATTAGAGGCTGTCATCCTCATTAATAGGAAACTGAGTCACAATAGAGATTATGAATTATGAATTTATCCAGTTGTACAAGAAACAACTGAAGCAGACTTCAAACTCAGTCCTTCTGATTTCAAAGCCTGAGATCATAATCAAATTGCTTACATACCTGAAAAACACCTATGTATCTTACAAAAGTCAGCACAAGAGTCTACTCTCCATGAAGTTTTCCTTTATCTCCCCTTCGTCAGGTATAAATACTACAATAAAGACTATATAATTACTATTTGAAGTTCTTATGCTGTATCAAACTCTGTGCTTAGTGCCCTTATGGAATCCTTATAAAAATTAGGCTGCCTTCTAGTCAGGCAATAAAATGCTTTTATTCAAAGTCCTACGCTATAAAATTAAATTGTAGCTTTAGTCTTTACTACATTCTCTCTAAAAAACTCTAGAAGGAGAATTGCATTCCTATACAGAGCAACACTCCTTAGAATCTTTATCTTCCTCCTTTCCCATTTCTTCGTGCACCCCTCACACCCATAAAGGCTACAAAGCAGTGCCTAAGAGATGCATTCAATCTGACTTCTTCCAAATTTCTAACAATGTCTCCCTGGAATATAATCCAGATTTGTTTTTCTCCTCTCTTTCCTTTGTTACCTCTGTCCCTCCTTTCCAAATCCATTTTTTTTCTCTAGAGTAGCTTTGTATCCTTTCCAGAGTAAATTAGTCTACATGTTTAAGTTTCTTTCACCTTGGCATTTCTACATAGCCAATAGAACAAAATCTCAGTGAACTGATCTCATCACAGAGGCAGCAGCTCAAATGAACCTTTCTCTTATAAGAAGACAATGACCATCAGCATATTCATATTTTGCCCTTGTCATACACATTTTCTCAATTTATCATCATCACTCTCAGATGGGTTTAAATTTTTGTCATTTTAAGATTAAAAAAATCAAGACTCAGAAAGGGTCTTATTTAATAGGACAGAGCAAATGAATACAAATTCAGAATTTGAATCTAGTATGAATATATAAAAGTCCTTCAGTTTAGCCACAACAGTCATTGAATGTGTTGCCTAATCCCTTCAAGCTTCCTGAGTAGCTCCAGATTTCTCTACAGGCTCAAGGGCCAAATCAGTTCAGTATATGATTTTGTGAATAAAGTTTGCTTGGAACACAGTCACATTCATTTACTTATTTACATACATCTATGACTGCTTTTTCACTATAAAAGCAAGAATCAGTAACTATGAAAGAGACAGTATGACCCACAAAACCTAAAATCTTTACTATGTGGCCCTTCACAGAAGTTTACTGACTCTTGAACTAGTATACCCTCATAGAAACTGTAACAGTTAATCAGAAACAGAAAACTTCACCAAAAATCAATTTTCAGATTATTTACCATTCCATTTTTATCACCCCATTAAAATGTATTTGTTTAGCTATTTAATATGAAGGTAAATTATGTTTGATAAGTTAGTTTAACAGCTTTTGATTTCTGTATTCTTGCTCCCTGCTGAAGTAGCTTGAGGGTTCTAGAGCAGAGAAAGGGGACTTGATCTGGGGAAGAGCAGAGAGGAGTGGCAGCTTATAGTACAGCCTTGGCTGCCATATCTTGATGATAAGCCTGGGAGAAGGAGAAAGATCAAGCACAGGGAGAGAAGAGACCCTAAATCTAGGGGAGACAATGACAACCCAGCTCTCTGGATTGCTAGCTTCTGATAGTCTTCATGAGTCCTATAATCCAACCAATACTAATTGTTGTTGACCTACAAATATTTTTTAAATAATTTGGTAAATTTGTTATATATGGTAAATTGATCATTCAATGAATTTATTTTTAAAATTGAGTTCTGTAAAATCATTTCAGTGAGCAAACTTACCAAGAAATCTTTATAGATTATCTACTATATGTCAGGTACCATTGGGATTTATCAATGGAAAAAAGTGAAAATCACTGCAGTTTTCAAAGTTACCTTCCAGCAGGAATAGACATATAATAAATAATAGAAACAAATAAGCAAATTTAATTGATATCCTACCCCCATCATAGTGATGAGTAAAAGCTCAGTGATCTGCAGCAGTCAGGGTGGAAGCTACTGTGCCCTGGAATGCCCACAGAAAGCTTATACCTACAGCCCCCATGGTTTCAGATAGCTGTTAAGCACTTAGTGCCACCACATAGAAGGCCTAGCAGAGGGGAGTGGGTACTCAGCAATTCACAACGTTCAGCTTTAGGAGCTCAGAATATACATCAGCACCTTGTCACAGGACCAATAGTTGCAATACGCTGCTATAAAAAAAGACTCTGCAGAGGAGAGTGAGTCCTCAGCATCCCACAGCAGTCAGTCACAACCCTGTACCCAACAGAAACAGAGAGCAGATGCAGCAGTCTCCAAGCATGCAGACTCGGGTCTCAGGGCTGACTAACAATCACCAGCTGGCAAGAAAACCATAGCAACTAGGAAAGTAGCTCCTGTGCCCCAGCACCTCTAGGAGAATCCCTGCTACAAGTCCCAGAGTTGCCAGTTAACTCAATTCTCATTCAGAAACTTGGACCCAAAGAAGACAATTCCTGAGCATAACCCTAAGCACCCAGCAGAGAACACCCTGCCTGCATGCATAACAGCAGTACACCACACAAAGGGACTTATGAGAATCCCACAGATACTGACCACCAACCAGTATACCCAAGTCTGATGACCTGTAACCTGTGAACTCCAGGGGAGAAGCAGCCCCACACCCCACCACAGGCCACGCAGTGCCACATCAAACAGACTACAACACCTCTACTTAACACTGCCACATCCTGTACACTCCAAAATACAGACAGGAGCCCACACTGGACTTGACCATATTGGATACACAGAGATTTTCTTCAGGATGTCACATAACATTGTACCCTCTAATAGGGAAACAATCTGGCTACTAAGTCACAGACAATTAGGGACCATCTCCTCCTACCCAACAGAAATCTAGTAGGTACCTAGACATAGGAAAAATTAAATAAGAACTCACAGAATTATATCAGAAGTGACCTGGTGTGATCACTACCCATACTCAGGGAAACAGAGTGAAGTCAAGGAATGCTGGGCATCTTCTAAAGGTCCCAAATTCTGATAAAACTCAAATCAGGAAGACTCAAGAAATTTCCTCATCCACTTTGGCATGGATTATCCCAAACCACACTAATGTCAATTTTAATCTTATAGATATTTTCATATTGAATCAATAGATATTCTTTTATTATTTGATAGTACAGCCCTCAACCCAATTGATTTTATTTCTTCTAATGTTTTAAAGCATTAACTGAAATCATTCTATCTTTGCTTTCCTACTTTAGGGTTATACTTGCTCTTCTTAGTATTTCTTTTCCCTCTTGCATTACCTGCTCCTGCCTCAAATCCCTTCCCCCTTTTTTTCTTTTTTTTTTTTAATCTTAGTTTGTATGATTTCTTCTCTTTTCTCTTTCATTTTGCCCATTTTTTCTTTTCTCGTGTTTTCAACCCCTATAGTATAATAATAATTCTAGTATTTCTAATAACCAATTTCTCAACCTATTCAAGAACATTAATGTAATTTTATACCTGGATTAGAGGAACTTTGGAGAAATATTTTCCATATTTTTTTCCTAAGGTTTATTAGTAAATGGCTTTGCTTTGAAGTGATTGCAGTTAATAGGGTTTTAGTATCTTTTCTCGAAGTGGTGCTTACACTGGGCATAGCACAGAATACACATTGAGTGGGAGTATCAATACTTAGATATTTGCCCAGCCTAGGGCACTTAAGAGAAAGAAACTCACTAAATAGTCCTTTGCATAGAAGAAGTGACGGTCATCGCAATGGATGGGTAGACATAAAAAATAATATGAAAAAGCAAGGGAACAAACCACCCCAGGCAGATCACAACACATCAACAACTGTTCAAGTTGACACCACAGTAAAGGAAATGTTGGAGAAATAACTTAGAAAATTCATAGTTAAAATATCCAATAAGCTAAAAGAAGGTGTGATAAATGAACTAAGAGAAACTACAGGAAGTGAAAGATCATTTCAATAGAGATAGAGATTCTGAAAAACAGCCAAACAGAAATCCTGGAAATGACAGACTCAATAAATCAAATTAAAACTCAGTTGAAATAAGCCAATCCCCAAAAAACAAAGGTTGAATGCTCTCTTTGATATGCAGATGCTTACACCCAACAAGGGTGGAGGGGAATAATAGAATTTCAGTGGATTAGACAAAGGGGAATGAAGAGAAGTGGGGGATTGGATGTAGGAAAGACAGTGGAATGAATTGGACATAACTTTCCTATATGCATATATGACTACATGAGGAGTGTAACTCCACATCATGAGCAACCACAAGAATGGAATCCTAATTAGAATAAGTTATACTTCATATATGTATAATATGTCAAAATATACTCTATTGTCATTTATATCTAAAAAGAATAAAAAATTTAAAAAGATACTAAACTTCCAATAAACTAAAATGGCTTGAGAACTTCTCTGTATCTTACAATAAATGATAAATCTGTAATCTTAAAAAACTCAGTTAAAAGTGTTACCAATAGATTGGACCACTGAGAAGACAGATTCTCAGACCTTGAAAACAAAGGATATAATCTTGAGAAAAGATGGTGAGAGACCATGACCAGAATATTCCAGAAATATGGGATAACATTAATAGACCAAATCTAAAAATCATTGGTATAGTAGAAGGCACTGAAAGACACAATCTTTACAATGAAATAGTATCAGAAAAATTTCTAAACCTTAGGAATGAAATGGAAATCCAAATACAAGATGCATTTAGAACCCCAAACAGACAAGATCAAAAGAGATCCTCTCCAAGATACATTATAATCAAAATTCCTCATATATAGTATAAGGATAAATTATTAAAATTCACAAGAGAAAAATGGCAGGTCACCTCCAGAGGTAAGTCAATTAGAACTTCTTATGATTTCATACCCCATACTTTAAAAATCAGGAAGACTTGGAATAATATACACCAAGCTCTGAAAGATAATGGGCACCAACAAAGATAGTTGCATCCTGCAAAACTGTGCATCAGAATTGAAGATGTAATAAAAACCTTCCATGATAAGCAGAAACTAAAGGAATTCATAACCACTAAGCCAGCACTATTAAAAATACTCAATGAAATATTTCACACAAAAGAAATGAAAAATAAATATCCATATATGGATGAATTGCACTAGAAAAATAGTCAAAGGACAATCAAGTCCAAATTAGCATCAAAAAATCAAAATGGCTGTAAATAAAAATCATCTAAAATATCATTGAATGTAAATGGTCTGAATTTTTCAATCAAAAGACACAGACTGTAAGAAGGAATTAAAAACAAGATCCAATCATATGTTGTTTACAAGCAACTCATTTTAGAGGCAAAGAAATCCATAGGCAGAAAATAAAAGAATGGAAAACATATATCATATAAACAGAGAAAGAGAGCAGGGCTAGCTACTTTCATATCTGACAAAGTAGGCTTGAGCCAAAAGTAGTCAGAAGAGAAAAGAAGTTCACTTCATATTAGCTCAGGGAATCATCCAATGACAAGACATAATGATTGTAAATGTTTATGCCCAAATGTAAGTGCAACTACATACATAAAATGAACCCTATTCAATAGAAATAATCAAATAGATCCCAATCTATAATACTGGGTGATTACAACAAACCTCTCACAAATAGATAGGTCATCCAGACATAAACAAAGAATCTTCAGAACAAAAGAGACATCTGTAGAGTGTATCACCAGTCGACAAGCAAATTTACTTTCTTCTCAGGCACATGAAACCTCCTCTAAAATAGATCATACTTTAGGACACACAAGAAGTCTCAGCAAATGCAAAAAGTATAATTTCTTATATTCTATCATACCATAATGGAATGAAATTAGAAATGAATAACACGATAAAAAACAGAAGCCATTTTAACACCTGGAGATTGACTAATATACTTTTGAAGAAGGAATAAATCAGAGGGGAAATCAGGGGAAAAGTCAAAAAGTTCTTAGACAAATGAGAATAGAGTTACACCATATCAAAATTTATGGAACAGTATGATGTTCTCAAGTAGTTTATAGGAAGTTTGAAGAGGAAAATTTATAGCATTGAATTCCTACATATTAAGAATAGAAAGATCCCAAATAATGTTACACCCTGAGGCCCTAGAAAAGGAAGAACAAACCAATTCCAAAATCAGTAGAGGAGAGAAAATAAGATCAGAGCTGAAATGAAAGCAATTGAGACTTAAAAAATACAAATTATCAATGCAACAAAGAGTTGGTTCTTTTTGAAAAGACAACTGAGATTGATAAACCCTTAGCCAAACTAACAAGGGGGGGGGAGAGAGAGAGAGAGACCCAAATCACCAAAATTAGAGATGAAAAGAAGATATCACCACAGACACCTCTGAAATCCAGAGGATCATTAGAAACTACTCTAAAATTTATGCTCCATAAGTTAAAAAATCTAGAAGATATTGACAAATTTCTGGACATATATGACCAACTCAAATTTAATTATTGAGGATAGAGAAAAACCTCCACATACCAATATCAGGCAATGAGACTGAAGCAGAAATGAAAAGCCTTCCAAAAAGAAAAGCCTAGGAGCAAATTAATTCTCAGCTGAGTTCTACCATACCTTTAAAGAACTAAAGTCAATGCTCCCCCAAACTATTCCATGAAATAAAAAGGGAAGGAACACTTCCAATTCATTCTCTGAAGCCAGTATCACTCTAATACCAAAACTAGACAAAAGCATATCAAGAAAGGAAAGCTACAGAAGTATGTACCTTATGAACATAGATACAAAAATCCTTAATAAAATATTGGCAGCCTACATTAGAAAGCACATTAAGTAAATAGTATATAATGATCAAGTGTGTTTCATCCTAGGGATGCAAGGTAGATTCAACATATGCAGATCAATTAATGTAGTTCACCATACACATAGAATCAAGTCAAGAATCACATTATCATCCCCATAGATGAAGAAAAAAACATTCACAAAATCCAGCACTGATTCATGTTTAAAATACCGAAGAAACTAGTGATAGAAGAACTTACCTCAATATCAGAAAGGACGTATATGAGAAAACTAAAGCTAACATCATTCAGAATAAGGAAAAACTGAAAGCATTTCCTTTAAAATCAGGAAGAAGACAAGGATGTCCACTCCCACCACTCCTATTCAATATAGTTCTTGAAACTAGCTAAAGCAATAAGGCAGAAGAAAGAAATTAAAAGGATACAAATAGGGAAAAATAAGTCAAATAATCTGTTTGCTAGCATGATCCTATATCTAGAAGACCCCCCAAAAAACTCACCAGAAGACTTCTAGAGCTAATGAACAAACTCAGCAAAGTAGCAGGATACAAGATCAGCATTCATAAAACAATAGCTTTCCTATATTCCAATAATGAATCTGCTGAAAAAAAAAAACAGGAAAACTATCCATTCACAGTATCCTTAAAAAAATAAAACACATGGGAATAAATCTATCCAAGCAGGTGAAAGATCTCTACAATGAAAACTATAGAACAATGAAGAAAGAAATTGAAGAAGACCTCAGAGATGGAAAGACCTTCCATGTTCATGGATAGGCAGAATTTATATTGTCAAGATGGCCATACTACCAAAAGCACTACAGAGGTTCAAAGCAATCCCCATCAAAATATTAATGACATTCTTCACAGAACTAGGGGAAAAAAAGCATAAAATTCATTTGGAAGAATAAGAGACCCAAAATAGCCAAAGCAATACTGAGCAAGAAAAGCAATGCAGGAGGTATCTCAATACCTGTTCTCAAATTATACTACAGAGTTATAGTAGTAAAAACACATGTTGCTGGCATCAAAATAGACATGAAGACCAATGGAACAGAACAGAAGACATGGAGACAAACCGACATGTATATGTTCATCTGAAACTTTCCAAAAACATATGCTGGGAAAAAAAGGCTTTTTTAAAAATGGTGCTTAGAAAGTTGAATATCCATATGTAGAAGTATAAAACTAGATCCCTACCTCACGCCTTGTACAAAAGTCAACTCAAAGTGGATAAAAGACATAAGAAATTAGGACAGAAATTTTGCAATGGCTAAAAGAAAACATAGGCTCAACACTTCAATATATTTATTGGTGTAGGCACTGATTTCCTTAATATGACTCCTAAAGCTCAAGAAATAAAACCAAGAATCAACAAGTGCAAGAGCTTCCATTCAAAAAGCTTCTGCACAGCAAATGAAACAATAAAAAGGATGAAGAGAATGCCTATAGAATGTTTGAAAATCTTTGCCAGCTACTCCTCCAACTGGGGATTAATATCCAGAATATATAAAGTGCTCAAAAAACTTCACATGCACACCTAACCCAATCAGTAAATGGGCAAAGGAACTAAACAGACATTTCTCAAAAGAAGAAATGCAAATGCCCAACAAATATATGAAAAAATGTTCAACATCCTCAGCAATCAGGGAAATGTAAGTCAAAACTACATTGAGATTGCATCTCACTCCAGTTAGAATAGCAATCATCAAGAAAACAAAAAAACAGTCCTTCTTGGTGGTGCATGCCTGTAATACCAGGGGCTCAGGAGGCTGAGGCAGGAGGATTGTGAGTTCAAAGCCAGCCTTAGCAAATTAGTGAGTCCCTAAGCAACTCAGTGAGACCCTATCTCAAAATGAAATATAAAAAAGAGCTGGTTCGGTGCCCCTGAGTTCAATCTCTGGTATCTAAATAAAGAAATAAATAAATATCATAACAATAAATGCTGGCAAGGATGTGAGGGGAAAGGTACACTTATACTTTGTTGGTGGGTAGGTATCTACCCAAATTAGTCCAGCCACTGTGAAAAGCAGTATAGAGATTCCTTAGAAGAATAGGAATGAAATCAACACATGAACCAGCTATACCACTCCCTGATATTTATTCTAAAGAACTAAAATCAACATACTAGAGTAATATAGGCACATCAATATTATAGCAGTGCAATTAACAATATCCAGGTGATGGAACTAGTCAAGGTACCTGTCAACAGATGAATGGAAAAGAAAATGTTGGATATATACACACCAAAGTTTTCCTCAGCCATAAAGAAGAATGAAATTATGGCATTTGCTGGTATATTATGGAACTGCAGAACATCATGTTATATGAAATAAGCCAGTCTGAGAAAGTCAGGGTTGAAATGTTTACTCTCATGTGTAGAAGCTAGAGCAAAATTAAGGGGAAAATAGAGAGGACACTATGAAAACAGAAGGATCAGTGGACTAGAGGTCCAGGATAGAGGGCAAGGGAGAAGGGTGTGGAAAAGGGAGAACTATGGAATGAAATTGACCAAATTATGTCATGTACGTATACCACAATGAATTTCACCTTTATGTATATCTGTGAAGCACCAATTGAAAAAAAAAAAGTAATAGGAAGACCAATAGCATAGAGGAAGGGTACAGGGGGAAGGAGAAGGGGAGAGAAAGAAGTAGTACTTGGGACCAAAATGGAACAAATTATATTCCATGCATGCATGATTGTATCAAAATGAATCTTGACATTATGAATAACTATAATGTACTAATAAAACAAACATAAAAATATATTTCAAAATGTAAAAATAATCAAATAAACAATCAAATTATACAATACCTTAGAAGAAGATGAGTGCAATAGGGAAGAAAGAGCTAGCAATGTAAGGGAGCTTGAAATTATAAATGGAAGAATGATACAATTTTAAACAATGTGATTAGAATAGTCCTCATTTTAAAAGATGATATTAAAATGACATTATATAGAAAGGACAAGGCATGTAGATATCTGGAAAAGACTATTCCAAGCACAGGGAACAGTGCAAAAGCTCTAATGTGAAAGCAACAAAGAGGACCATGTGTCTGGAGTAGAGATGAAGGGAAAATTAGGAGACAAGGTCAAATGAATTATGGTGGATGGACGATGTATATCTTTGTTGACCATCAGAAGGATTCCAGCTTATACACTAAGTGAAATGTGAACCATGGAAGATTTTGAACAGAAGTCCCATGAGATGGTTTATATTTTAAAAATGCCCTGTGTACATGTATGAATGCACAGATGGTGTGACTCTACTTTGTGTACAAGCAGAGAAACAACAGCTGTACTCCATTTGTGTTCAATGAATCAAAATAAAAAAAAATTTAAAAAATAAAAATGTTAACACTTTCTTTGTTGAGGATAGACCCAGGGAGGAAGGGAGGGTGTAGGGATTCCAGTTAGGAGACAATTGAAGGTATTCAAGGAAAAGAGGGGAGAGGGAAGAGGGGAGAGAGATTGGGACCAGTGGGTGATATTGGAGAGAAGAGAAAGAGCCAGATTCTGCTGTATGAATATTGAAGTTCAGCCAATAAGACTTCCTGATAGACTAGATGTGGGATTTAAAAATAGTTTAATTTGTGTGTGTGTGTGTGTGTGGCAACTGCAATGATGCAGTTATCAGCCAACATAACCATGGGAAATATTACAGGTAGAATAGATTGGTGTAGATGCCCATGAGATATCAAAGTGGAGTTATTAAGTAGGCAATGAATAGATGAATGAGGGGTTAACAGATTTTGGCCAATTTAATAATTTCACTCATCAAAATATGGCTCCTGACATATCTTTGTTTCATTTACTAGACTGTAAATTCTTTTATGGCAGGACCATGTCTTATTCCTCCTTTTTGATCTCTAGCCCTTAATATGGTGCCAGGAGCACAATGAATAACACTGTATTTTACTGATTTTCTGAGACACTGCATGAATGAATAAATGGACGTATATTTTCATGAAGCCAATTTATACACTTTAAGAAAAGAACATTTTTCTCATGTGGAAGGGAAAAGACCTCAAACTGTTCTATTTATCTTAATATTTAGGAAGCTTATATATTCAAGCAAGTATCATAGTAAAGGATCAAATAAAGATCTTTGAACTTGGCATTGTATTGCATTTTCCATGATTTTAGTTGTATGAAGAGATAATAAATACATTTACAGTTCTACTTCTTTTTATTCTTGCTTTAACAGAATGAAATACTGTAATTTTTTAGCCATTCTTCTTTTTTAACTTTTACAGACTGTATTTTGATTAATTGTACACAAATGGGGTACAACTTTTCATTTCCATGGTTGTACACAATGTACATTCACACCATTCATGTAATCGTATGTATACATAGGGTAATACTGTCTGTCTCAGTCTACTATCTTTCCTTCCTCCACCCCCTCCCATCGCATTTTCCTCTACACCATCCAAAGTTTCATACTGTATTCCTAAGAGCAGAATTGCCAATTTCCGGACAAGATGATCAGATAAACTGAATTTCAAAGAAAATGAGCAAGCATATTCATTCATCTGAGAAAAACTTGTTTAGGTGAAAAACTGAGCAAACAGAAAAATAATAAATTCTATGAAGTAGATAACTTTTTTAAAAATTTATTTATTTTGATTCATTGCACACAAATGGAGTACAGCTGTTGTTTTTCTGGTTGTACACAAAGTAGAGTCACACCATCTGTGCATTCATACATGTACACAGGGCAATGATGTCTGTCTCATTCTGTTATTATTATTACCCAACCCACCCCAACCCCACCACTCCCTTCCCTCTATACGATCTATCCTGCCTCCATTCTTGTCCCCGTTCCACCTACATTATGCATCATCATTCACTTATCAGAGAGATCATTCGGCCTTTGGATTTTGGGGATTGGCTAATCTCACTTGCCATGACAGTGTCCAACATCATCCATTTATCTACAAATGCCATAATTTTATTCTTCTTTATGGCTGATTAATATTCCATTGTGTATATATACCACAGTTTATTTATCCATTCATCTACTGTAGGGCATCTAGGTTGGTTCCACAATCTAGCTATTGTGAATTGAGCAGCTATGAACATTGATGTGGCTGCATCACTGTAGTAATCTGATTTTAAGTCCTTTGGGTATAGGCCAAGGAGTGGGATAGCTGGGTCAAATGGTGAATCCATTCCAAGTTTTCTAAGGAATCTCCATACTGCTTTCCAGAGTGGCTGCACCAACTTGCAATCCCACCAGCAATGTATGAGTGTACCCTTTTCCCCACATCCTCGCCAACACCTGTTGTTGCCTGTTTTCTTAATAAAAGACATTTTAATTGGGGTAAGATGAAATCTTAACGTGGTTTTCATTTGCATTTTTCTTATAACTAGAGATGTTGAACATTTTTCATATATTTGTTGATTGCTTCTAGATCTTCATCTATAGAGTCTGCTCATTTCCTTGGCCCATTTATTGATTGGGTTATTAGTGTTCTTGCTGTAAAGATTTTTGAGTACTTTGGAGATTCTGGAGATTAGTGCTCTATCTGAAGTGTGTGTGGCAAAGATTTTCTCCCACTCTGAAGGCTTTCTCTTCACATTGCTGATTGTTTCCTTTGCTGAGAAAAAGCTTTTTAGTTTGACTCTATCCCAATCATTGATTCCTGCTTTTATTTCTTGTGCTTTGGGAGTCATGTTAAAGAAATCTGGTCCTAGGCCTACATGATGCTGCAGGGTCTCTGGTCTAATTCCTAGGTCCTTGATCCATTTTGAGTTGAGTTTTATATAGGGTGAGAGATATGGGTTTAGTTTCATTTTGCTGCATAGAGATTTCCACTTTTCCAAGCACGATTTGTTGAAGAGACTATCTTTTCTCCATTATAAGTTTTTGGCTCCTTTGTCAAGTATGAGATACCTGTTTTCATGTGGGTTTGTCTCTGTGTCCTCTATTCTGTACCTTTCATCTACCTGTCTATATTGGTGCCAAAACCATGCTGTTTTTGTTACTATTGCTCTGTAATATACTTGAAGGTCTGGTATTGTGATACCACCTGCTTCACTCTTCTTGCTAAGAATTGCGTTAGTTATTCTGGGTCTGTTATTCCTCCAAATGAATTTCATGATTGCTTGCTCTATTTCTATGAGGTCCGTCATTGGGATTTTAATTGGAATTGCATTGAATTTAGATAGTGCTTTTGATAATATGGCCATTTTGACAATATTAATTCTGCCTATCCAAGAACGTGGGAGATCTTTCCATCTTCTCAGATTTTCTTTAATTTCTTTCTTTAGTGTTCTGTAGTTCTCATTGTAGAGGTCTTTCACCTCTTTTGTTAGATTGATTCCCAAGTATTTTATTTTTTGAGGCTATTGTGAATGGTAAAGTTTTTCTAATTTCTCTCTCAGGATGCATCACTTATAATTAAAAATGCATTAGATGTATGAGCATTGATTTTATATCCTGCTACTTTA